>JANHGB010063155.1:0-43256 GCA_026283785.1 Coracopsis vasa
CTTGGTGTCATCGGCAAACTTGCTGAGGGCGCACTCAATCCCACTGTCCATGTCACCAACAAAGATGTTGAACAAGATCGATCCCAACACCAATCCCTGAGGGACACCACTCATTACTGGTCTCCAGCTGGACATTGAGCCACTTCCGACAGCTCTTTGTGTGCGGCCATCCAGCCAGTTCTTTATCCACCGAGTGGTCCCTCTATCAAACTGATGTCTCTCCAATTTAGAGACAAGGATGTCATGCGGGACCGTGTCAAACGCTTTGCAAAAGTCCAGGTAGATGACGTCAACTGCTCTACCCCGTCCATCAGTTCAGTAGCCCCATCATAGAAGGCAACCTAATTGATCAGGCAGGATTTCCCCTTAGTGAAGCCATGCTGGCTGTCACCAAGCACCTTGTTGTTTTTGATGTGCCTTAGCTTGCCTTCCAGGAGAATCTGCTCCAAGATTTTGCCAGGCACAGAGGTGAGACTGACTGGTCCTTAGTTCCCTGGGACATCCATTTTCCCCTTCTTGAAAATGGGGATTATATTTTCCATTTTCCAGTCATCGGGAACTTCACGTGACTGCCATGATTTTTCAAATATGATGGACAGTGGCTTAGCAACTCCATTCGCCAGCTCCTTCATGACCCATGGATGGATTTCATCAGGTCCCATGGCCTTGTGCATGTTCAGGTACTTAAGATGGTCTTGAACCAGATCTCCTAGTGACAAATGCACCTCTGTTGGCCATCTAGTCCAACTCCCCTGTTCAAAACAGGGCCGGCTAGAGCAGGTTGTCCAGGATTTAGTCCAGTCAGGTTCTGTGTATTTCCAAGGATGGATATTCCAGAAGTTCTCTGGGAAACCTGTTGTAGTTCTTGATCAGACTCAGACTATATATTTTTCTTTTTTTTCCTTATGTCTAAATGGAATTTGTTTTATCTCAGTTTGTGCCAGTTGCCTCTTTTCCTGTCACTGCCACTACTAGAAGAGTCTGGCTCAGTCTGCTTACCCCTTCTCATCAGGTATTTATAGATATTGCTAAGATCCTCTTTCCTGAGGCTTCTACAGGCGACAAAGGATGCTCTCTGAGCATCCTTTCTTATGACAGATGCTCCAGCTCTGTCATCATCTTTGTCAATCTTTGCTGGATTTGCTCCAGTATGTTGATGTCTGTCTTGTACTCGGGAGCCCAGAACTGGTCGTAGCACTGCAGATGATTCTCACAAGAGCTAGCTAGGAAGCAAAGTTCCGTCCTTTGATCTGCTGGTGATCTTCCTAAAGCAGCTCATGTTATTGACCTTCTTTACCTGCTGAGGTCCTGCTGAATGGCAGCACAACTGTTAAGTGTATCAACCACTGCTCCCAGTTTTGTGTCATATGCAAAGTTACTGAGTATGCACTCTGTACTATTGTCCAGGTCATTAATGTAGGGATTAAACATTGTTTTACCTCAGTATGCCCCTGGTGAGCTGACATCTAGTTGGGCTTTATGCCACTGGTCACAACTTTTTGGATGCAGCTGTTTTTTGGATGAAGCCAGTCTTTAGTCCACTTAATTGTCATTTTATGTAGGCTGTCCATTTGTCTATAAGGATGTCATGGGAGACAGGATCAAAAACCTTAAGATAAACAGCATCCATTGCACTGTATTCATATATTAAGTTAGTTTTGTCATTGTAGAGGGCTGTCAGTCTGCTCAGTCATTTTTCTTTCATAAATCCACGCTGACTACTCCCGATCATCTTCATCAGCTTGGGGTTGCTAAAACTGTTTTGAGAGTGCAGTCCTTCAATAACATCTGAGTAGGCGGATGGGGGTGAGACAGGGGTGTTTGTTGTAAGTGAACTAAATTAAAGAATATTGATAAAGAGATGTTTATAAGTTACTGTTCCTCTAAAGTTTTTACATTGGTAGATTGTTGCATGCATTGTTTATTCCTGCAAAAAGTTAGAGAAATGTAGAATATTCTTTATCAAATAAAATTACATTGAATCCTAATATAAAATGTATTAATGAACTTTACCTCATTAGATAATATTTCAAAGTAAATAAGGCAAAAATATGACTCAAGAGATGGTGACAGAATTTTCCTCCAAGCACATTTCTAATGTAACCTCAGCAGGGAAGAAGGCCATCTGTCCATGTGTTTTTCTGAAAGAATATTCAGGCTTGTTTGGAAAACAACCAGAAAAAACCTGTCCTTGTAGCAGTTGGCAAACCTGTAATATATAATGGAGTAATTTAACAGATTGAAGGGCTTTATGCAATTCAGGAAACTAGAATAACAGGGAAGGCAACTGCCTTAGCAGTAAAATTGACTCTATGCCCTGTACTCATCAAATAATAATAATGGTAATACTTAGTGCTTGGTAGTTCTTTAAATGTTAATACGTACAGTAAACCCTAAGCTAAGGCAATATCAGCTGCTGCACTTATTTTAAAGTTCTTAGTAAGTATAGACTGAAAAGCCAGGAAAGGTTACAGATTGGGTTTTTTTCTCTGCATTACTTTGGTACTTTCAGTCCTTCCATAATTCCTGAAGTGTGTTCTCTTCCTAAAGAAACTGAAAATGATGTGCATATGTGGTACCTGTAGTTAGTATATTGAAACTTGAACTTACATCAAGAATTAATTTGAACTGTAAAATTGATCTGGGGATCTTAATGTGGTTTGTCTGAATACAGCAATCTCGTTAAATGCAAGGGGAAGTTTTCCTCATTTGAGAATTTTACCGTCAAGCTATAAATGGTAGTTATATTCAACTTAAAAGCTATAGATTCTCTCACCTTATAGCTTCTATAAGATATAGAAGTATATAGATATTAGTGATATAGAGTATATCACTTATTTACAAATCCTTGAAGGTGTACAAGAATGTTACATATTGCTATTCATATAACTTGTTTGTTCCTCATAAAGAAGTATGTATTTCGACACTGCTTACATTTTGTTTTCCTATATTTGAAAATAGTTCTTTCAGAAATCTTTGCCTGTTTTATATTTCAAGACATATGATTAATTTTCATAATTTGGGCAAGAGCACGTTGGCTTACCTAAGGGATACAGGAGAGAAACAAGTACAAGTTACTGATTTAAGGCTGTGTGATCTACATTATACTGAAACCCAGATTAGTTAATTGTTCTGATTTGAAAATCTATGTATATAGCAATTTAACCTTTTTGTTTCTTGCCAAAGAGGCAAGATATTAATTTAATAAATATCACTGGACTCAGGCATGTCTCAGACTCCTGAGAGAAATTATTTTCCCTCCTTAATAGCTTTCGGCTTATAGATTCACTCTTCTTGGATGTCCTTGGTAATACATGCTGTTGTCTTGACATACAGGAAGGCAGACTACACTATGTAACATTTAATTTTGATCTCCAGATTATATAGAACTTCATAGTTTTATAACAGTACCATGTATTGTGCTCAGAAGATGAGAGTAAACCAATTTAAAATTATTGCAGTCTGTTTACTGAGGATAAAAGGAAGGGAAGCTGAAATCTGCAGTTTTGGTTTCAACTTCAGCACCCTATAGAGCAAATTCAATTCAGCAATGATATCGTAAATGCCAAAATTGTTTTGGGAAGATCTGGGCCTAAAAGGAGACCTTACAAATAATAAGCTAGGAGCAAATGAAAAAAATATCTTCAGCTTTTTACACGTTAGAGATTTCAGCACCAAGCGCAAGTCCAAAAAATCCTCTTAAAAAGGAACAACCCTAGATGAAAAATGAAGAAGACTTTTCAGGGGCTGAAATGTTAAGAAAATGGATTTTTTGTTGTTGCGTGTTGGATTTTTTTTTATGTTGCTGTTTTTTGGTTTTGGTGTTCTTTTGTTTTGGTTTTGTTCTGTTTTTTGCTCAGGAACAGTCTCACACTTGATTAAGAAAAAAAATCTGTGGCTTACAAATTAGGAATTCGTAACATTTCAATTTATATGTTATTGCATAACCCAGAGAGAAGCCAAAGAGACATTCAAATTATGGTATGTATGATACATAGCATTGAAGTCCCTTGAAATAATTTTGACATATTGGGCAATAATGACTCATAAGCTCAGTGATTCAAAAATTCAATGGCAGGACAGCCAGTGTGGATTCAATGTACTCATTAGTGCAACAGAAGGTAACAGTTTGTTTAGGGGTTTTACAGTCTTTTTTTTTAGATGTGTGGCAAGAGGATCAGGAAACAATATTTAAAATAAATTTCTGAACAGATCAGCTATAGAGAAAATTACTTCCATTCTTTAGCTGATAAAAGAAATTGAATTGCCACATAATCTGTTGTTTCTGATAATATTTCATGAGGTAAAAATATCAATTTTGAGTCCCAAATTAGACAATCCTGTGTGTTGCAGATGTGAAATACGTGTATTGTTTCATTTCAGCAGGTATAGAATGAAACAAGTTCTTGAAAGTGAAAACAGATAGGAATCAGGAATTGAAGCTTTCAGTGTTATTTTTGCATTTTCTTTGTTGGACAGATCAACTCATCTTACTTTTCTAAAAGACTCTTACACTGGCAATGACATTTGGGGTTTTATACATCCAAAGTTTGCAACTTCAAAGAACAAACAGTGCCTGACAGCTGGCCCTCTGATAAAGCCTGGCTTTGTCTTGAGAAAGAATGCTTGAAAGTGATTTATTGGCCAAAGTATTTTTCTACTAAATTGTGGCAATTAGAATAAATATGAATTGTCATTATGCCATACAATTTTGTCTCAGCCTTTTGAAATCCATGTACAAGTGGGTATACAAAACAGCTGGAGCAATAGCAGCTCTAGGACACTGGTCTGGTTACGATTCTTTACTGCTTCTCAGTAGTGAAATGATTTCAATAATTTGGAGACATTTCCACAAACCCTGAAACGTAGCAAAATGAAAAAAATTTTAAACAATTTTAGTACTCCAGGAGAGAGGCAGAGTTCCTTATACTTGACCATTAAGTTTTACATATATCCTAGGTTAGTCAGCATCTGGACAAATGGAAGAGCTTGCTTCAGAGAGATCCAAACAGGTCCTAAGCACTGTGCCACCTATGGGAATCATAAGAGCTTGAAACACTGCCAGAATAGATGTGTCCTTGTTGGAATGATTCTTAAAGGCAGCATAGATCTGGCCAAAAGGGCTATGGGAGAAGTTGCCAGGAACTCTGGGATTTGTCTCAATTTCCTTCAGGTCCATACATCTGCGTCTACAGTCTTGTCCACCCTGTCCTTTTCCTTAAATGCAGGATGCCTGTAGTCATAAACACAAATACGTGTTCTCTGAACATGCTAAAATGAATGCCCAAAAATTCTAAATGAGCTAAAATATATGGTAATTTGTTAATTTGCTAAAGTGTCAGTTATTCACTGAGTTAATATTTGGTTGCAGTTTTAACTGTTTCACCATTTAAAATGGTGAATCCAAGTTTCTCACCCAAATCACTGTTTCACGGGTTGGTTCTAATGCCACACCAGTATTCCCTGCTGATTTTTATTTATTCTTATTAAAAAAAAAAATGGGTTTTTTTTTTTAATCTCAATAATAAACTAAAAATGATACTGCTACGTTTCTTAATTTTCTGAATTTCTTCTGAATGAAGAAATTTAAAGTAATTTAAGTTTTCCAGGCAATAAGAGATGCCGAACACATATTTGTACTGAAAATCCCAGCCTTTTCCAAAAAAACTGTTGCTGATTTTGGTACATAAGAGGAGCCACACAGATCCAAAACTAAGCTCAACTAGACAAGTTCATCGTCAGAAGTGGCAGAGCAGTGGGCTTTGGTTTTTTATGCTATAGTGATAAAATGGAAAAGATTGTTTAGAAAAATACTGCTGTTTTTTCTGTTCTGCTGTATTCTGTTCCTGAAAGTTCAGAAGATTCAGACTCTACCATCTATCTTGTATTTAAAGTTTTCTATCAGAAATAATTCTTCACGTTAGGTAGCAGTAAAGGGTAGATAGTACAGATAGATTATGGCTGCATACAGATACTGAAAGGATATTTTGTAGTAAGCAGAGACCATCAGAAATATCTTGTATAGCAATCCCTGTGTGCACACAAGACTGCTGTACTGGAATCAGCGTAAAGAAACCTATGTCATCTCTACAATTGTTCTTAGCTAGTTACACCCATCAGAATTCTGGTATAATACTTGAGCACAAAATAACTTCTGGTTAGTGAAATATTCTGAGATTTTTTTCAGTCAGCCACTGACTGACTGATATGTGTGTCTGTATTGCTAACATCAGCAAAGCAAAGCCAGTGCTTTTTCTTCCACTTTTGGGGATGATAAATTATATTGTGATCTAACCTATGTCAAGGAACTGAACAAAAGACTTAAGAAAAGATTTTAAGTTATTAGTAATCTATTGCTTGGTGGCTGGACTTGTCATTCAAGCAATCTAAAATTTAAAATTAGATTAAGCTTTATTAATTCATTGTCATTAACACCCCTATATGAATTACTTACATTTTCTCAAAATACATGACATTGTGCAGAACTTGATTTTACTTTCAAATTCTTTGAAATGTTCCATTGTATTTTAATTCTGCTGTAACACTTGAAGAAATTTTACCCCAAATTCAACCAGTCCTCTGACTTACAACTTTAAAGGAGCCTACAGATATCAGGAATCACTAGTAATATGGTAGACTTTAATGACTCAAAATAAATCTGTATTAACAAAAGAGTGCTGGTAGGCATATTATGCAATACATTACTGAGAAAATTATGAGACTTTAAAAGACAGAGCTGCTACAGCTTTAAAAGGAGACTGTGGCATTTATGAAATCTTCTTACAAAGTTAAAGCAAAAGCTAAAACAGTTTATACAAGACAGTTGTGCAGAAGGTAAACTGCCCACATGGGTTAGATTTCAATCCTCTTCTCCTGTGGAAATAATCTCAGAGTAATCCTCTTGCATTAATATCTAATAAAGTTTGTGTTAGATCCTGGCAACACTGGGAGTGAATTTTTGGAGATACAGCTAGTTACAACCTGGGAAATATATTTGTGTTGTGGATAGGTTTTGAGATTTCGTACTCTGTTCTGTCTCACTTGCAGTGAACTTCATCTGGAGCATGACTTTGGTTTTTCACTTCTTTACCCTTCCTTTATGATAACATTTCCCAAGTCTTGATACTGAGGTGGCAGTAGAGGACTTTGATTTTAATGCTGAATGAACTAGTGAAAATCATCTTAAACAATGCATTGGTTTTTCGCTAAGCAGAGTGAAACTTCCATGACCATGAAGAATGCATCTTAACAATTAGTCTCTTAGAAAGATCTCCATCCACCTAGTGGCAATTGTAGCTTAGTCACCCAAAAGAATGATTAATAGGGCAAAAATGGACAGAGTATTTTATGCATTTAGCCTTTTTTAGAACCCCTGTGCAAAAGGTGCCAAGTTGCATAAATCATATGCTTTCTTTAGAGCCAAAGTGGAAAGAAATCTCCTGGGAGTCTGGAGCAAATTTGTGAACCTGCCCTTGAAATGTGCGATGCAACCTTGAAGTTCAGTTTGTCAGGAGAAAGATGTGGTAAAGAAATGAATTGTGGGACTTGGAGTGTTCCACAGGTCTTGGATTTTGGTCTTCTCCATTCTTGACTTCACACTGGCATAAAAGCCAAATGAACTAACTGCATCTGTCCCTCCTTGTTGACCCTTCAGCAGCAGGAAATCCAGCTACCCAGGCCAGGGAAGAAGTGGCAGCTTTTAATGATTCCTCGGAAAGGAGCCAGGGTTTATGAGGCCTGCTATGTAAATCAGCTGCTTTATTCTATACGTGACATAAAAAGGTTTTGTACTTTCAAAGGGGTGCTGAGACATGGCAAGATTAAAAGGTGTAACTCTGTCCCTGACTGTTTGTTCAGAAAATAGCTGGACCATTTAAAAGGAGCATCATATCAAAGCAACTGGAGATAGAATTATGTGGGAGACCATTTAATTTTTTTTAATTTTTTTTTTTACTGCTGGAAATATTCTATTTGGGGAACCTTTTGTTGGCAGGATGATGTTTTGAAAATACAGCTTTCCTAGATTTGTAATGAGATATTCATTATCTTTTATCAATATAGCATATAAAAAGAAATAAAGATAATGAAATTGAATACTTCCTTCTTGATTTTGTGTCAAAATGAAACTAATATGGAACTCTGTCTCATATTACATAGGTTTTGACAATCTTCATTTCCCTCAGTATAAACTTTGACTAGTGTTCTTGTACTTCTACTGCTAGAATGCATTTTGTATAATTTCTGAAATGTGAAAATATGGATGATAATGTGGGTTATGGTTATGTTTTCCCTTTCCTTTTGCATTCTCCCTTAAAATATTTGTCTGAGCTTTTTTCACAAGAAGCTACATGAATGCTTACTCAGGGTAGAACTGCTCCCAGCTAGAATTCTTCTTTTCCCTCAGGATGCTTGACACTTCAGAAGTGCTGACCTAGAAAGAGCACACTGTTAAAATAGTTTTATGATAGACCCTCAAAAGAGATGCTGATAGATGACTAGCATTCACAGCCTTTGGCTGATGTAGGACTATTCACTGATGGCCATGCAGGAAACAAATAACACAAAATTCAAGCACAGGATATTATGAAATGAAATTGTGTTTTGTTATGGCTTTTTTTAATTGTGTTGCTTGAGAAAAAAGAAATCCACTAGCTAATATTAGCAAGATGAAGCAAAGCTAATTCTGGTGTGGTTTTCCTATGTCTGATGCATAGTTCTACTTTTTTTTAGTAGTATCATAATTTGATTACAGATAGGTGAAGGCATTGTATTTCATAATTGTTTGCACAGTTACTGAAGTAATGAATAAGAGATAGGAAGGGAATGTATTTTTTTCAACGTATTGCTGTCATATTGGAGTAGATTTATTGCCAGACTACCAGAGCAAAGAAAATAATTTTCAAGATGTATGCATGATTATGTGTGTTTTCATTCAAAGGTCTCCTGATGCAAGGTGATCCATCCATTATATATATCATCTATATATAGAATGATATCTTCCATTACTCACTTGAAATGTTATCACCCTGGGTAAGAGATTAATAAATTCAAAATATAAATATAACATTTTCAGAGAATTAAATGGAACAATTCAAATTTTCTTATGTAAAGGTTATAGGCTAGCAGAAATACAGCTAAAATTAACTGAAATTTGGTTTTAGGTTGACATTTAAGAATATAATGTGTTCTTGTGTTCTTAAAATAATACACTTATCCTTCCTCCCCTATCCCCATGGCACTGACTCAACACAACAGCAAAGATGATTAAAAGAAAAAAAGAGAAGTACTATACTTGTGTCAGTTAGCTAGGATTCTCTTTAAAGAGTTAAACATTTCAAACATGGCAAAAGATGTCAAAAGAGTTGTTCCAAATAGATGTTTTGTAAATTTTTTTTACATGAAAGAATATTTAACTGTAGAGTTAGAATCAGTTCCTAGAAACTTGACTTTAAATGGCTTTCCACTTTATTGCCTGGCAATCTCATGTACCCTGGGTGTTAACCATCTGCATAATCCCCATAGCAAAATGGATAAAGTAAAAATAAAAGAAATGTGCTCTTTAGGGGAGGAATTATCACACAACCAGTTACCAACTAAGAGGCAGTTACAAACATATTTGAGTCCAACAAGACTCAAGACTGAGTTTGAGTGATGGGACAGTTTGCCTTTCAAAGATTGTGTTGCAGTTTAGACAGCCCAAAAGTCTTTGCAGTTCACTAAGTTAAAATTTATATTTGCACAAAATTGTATTTTATAGGGTCTATAAGGACTTAACTATAAATGTCACTCTGATATAAAGCCACAGAATTATCAGTGTTTTAAATTAATGTTGTATGTTGTTACCTGACAGGAAACGTTTAAATCTGTTCTTGCTGGTCTCTGCTACTTTGAATAGTTGCTATCCGAAGTTGGTTTAAATCCTTAATGAATGGGAGAAGTGCACAGTCACATTCTGAACAAAGAAAGGTTCTGATCTAGTTTCTCCCACTTTGCCATACATCATTTGGACAGAAAAGATGTAAATATTGGAAGACTTGCAGTGTGTTTTTATGTTAGATTCTTTGGCAGGGAAGTATTTCTCTATTCTCAGACATAGATTAAAAAGTTTCTGTTCTTTGCTATTCCTAGTTGGTATCCTTACCCTCTAGTGCAGGACTTCCCTCTCACTTCTATAAGTTCAGTGGTTTTAGTCAAGCTGTGTTTCAGAAAACAATGAAATTATTCAAGAAAAAAAATAAACTCTATTCTTTTTATTATTGTTTTTTTCTTTGGTAAGCCAGATAATTTGAGTGATGGAATGAAGGTTTGAGGTGAAACCAATGTAAGCTTTTCCTTTGCAGAGAAGGAAAAGATAATGCAAAACTGCATCCTGAGGGAAGATAAATAAATATTCCTTTCGTTGTTGTTATCTTGGCTTGGAGAAGCTAAAAATGTAGTCTTACATCATTGAAAACAGTGCAGAGTTATTCAGTATATGGTTTTTATTTCAGTTCCAAGTTTTGCAGCTGAATAAAAACCAACCAAACAAGCAGGCAAACAAACAAACAAAAAAAAAACCCTCTGACACATTTTCCGGTGTTTTTTTTTTTTTTTGTTTTAAATTACTTTTAAGCTTGTGAGAGCTACTTCAATCTTTATTATCTCTATAGCACCTTTGTTTTATTATATTTTGTCTTTAAAATTCTTCAGACTTGTCATTCCCAGCAGTATTCTCTGTTAAAAAGTCACTGAGCCACTTCCTTACACCAAATATTCTGTGAAAGTCTGTTACCAAGAGGAAAGATGTCGTCTAAGGAGATTTGGTCTAAATAGGTCTGAGAATGTAGATATTTGTTTGTTTGTTTAGTGTTAAAAGCAGCGTAACAATATTAAAACTGAATATATGACAAATGAGTAAATTATTTTCATTGCCTTTTAGAATCATATGGGAAGATACATTGATTTAATTACAATACTAAGCGTAGGAATTTTATTAATTCTAATACTTATTAAAATGTGAATCAATACACTGAACAATAGTGTTGCTTAATTCAATATCAGCTAAGTTCTCATGACAAATTTTCTTGATTTTATTTTAATTGTAGGATTGAGTTTAAGGGTAAAATGTTTAAAATCACACCGGCTTTTAATCCTGAAAGAATTCACAAGATTCAAGGAAGAAAGAAGTTATTTTAGGGTCCTGAAAAACTTTGTGAAAAAGTCCACTGTTAAATATTATATTTATTACAATGTTGCATATACAGATTTTAGAGTACATTTGGACTACTTTGGCATAATTGTCATATACTCAAACACGTTGACAGTTCTAAACAAAGGCTTTATCTTTTAGAGTAAGCGCTCTCTGAGAAGCACGAAGCAAGTCTAAATTTTGTTAATTAAGTTTGCTCAAAATCCAGATCTCAAAACAAACCAGAGTTTTTTTCACTGTCCTCTAGGGTGAATGTGGGGGGAAAAAAAACACATTAAAGTCTAATGTTTCACTGCAAACAACTAAGGTGCACTGGAAATATTTTACAGAGATTTCAGTCAGGTTCTAGGAGAATATTAATGAGATCATAATGGAAAATTGAATATAATTGTACTGACAATTACTGTAATTGTCATATTCCAATATAATTATTGGAATAATCCAATATAATATTCCAATAGAATTACCTGGAACTGTTTGATCATCTCTTTACATTTAGGAGAGCTTGACTAGTTGCCAGGAACACAGCATAACCCACATATTAAAGCAGCTATAATGTCAAAAAAAAAAAAAAAGCAGAAGGAATTCTTAATTTGTAGGTATTTCTAGTGCAATTTTTTATGCAGAAGTATAAGAAGTAGAAGTACTCAAACCCTAATGCAAGCCTGAATGAGACCTTTTTGTCAGTTAAACATTGTTGCTAAGGAAATGCATCCATTTTTAATATTCTGTAGTTGTCTATGATCTTGAATTTAAAATAAACTGATTAATTCTGCAGATTGCACAAGTGATGCAGGTCCATGGCATTTCTCATGCTGTTTTAATCTAAATGTCATCTGTGAAAAACTGCAAAGTCACAGAACTGTATTTGTTGTAGTCTCTGTCAATTGAGGAAAGTTTTCTTCAGTATTTTAATATCTGCAGTGGAAGAGTATTTGTTATGGAACAGTTAGCCAGTTACTGAAACAGAAATAAATTCTGAATAGCTAGAGAATAGAAAAGAAAGAAAAATTGTTAATTATGTCCTTTGGAAAAGATCTGTGATATTAAAGGGTGACAATTACCTACAACTGCAAAGTTGACACTAGTGCTGTTCCTACTGGAAAATAATATGCTTCCCTGAAGGGGTATGTGCTGTCTCTTTCCCTGAACCATAATCAAATGTACAGAATTTTATATCCTTAATTCTGACCTTCAGAACAGATCTGGTGGCTTGTTTTAGTCTGTGATTGGCAAGTCTCCAAGCAGATTTTCTAACAGAAAGGCAGTTTATTGAACCACGAAGTCCTACAATAGAGGTGGGGTTGAATACCTCTAGAGATGACAAATTTTAGAGGAACATGGAACAAATTCTGAACTCAGATACTGGCCAAGTTTGTGTCATACTAATGGCAAAGCTCCTTATTAAATATTTTGCAAGGTTAAAGAATGTACAACAGCAAAATCTGAGGTGATAGCTTTTAAAGGTCACTTTCTAGCTGTTGGAATTCAAGATGAATGCATGATGTGTAGGGGATGTTTGTGTTTTTAATCCTGAAATACTCTCTTCTACCTGTTTCGTTCAGAATAGTGTAGGAGATTTTATTGATTTTTCATAACTTATGGTGATAAAAGGCATATACTTTATTAAAAAATAATAATTCAGATTAAGATCTTGTAGTGGTTCTGCCTGAAGAACTGGAAAGCAAGGATATTATGTCTTACTTATTAGCTGTTCATACACCTATTCAAAAATTGAGGAGACTGTACCAGCCAAATAGGTATAAGGCATCTTAATTCCTTGTTATGTGAGCGGTCTTTGTTAATAGGCGATTTTGTTGTTTCACAGTTTAAGATAACCACACTCACCTCCCTCAAGTGGGAAGAATAGTTACCAGCAGATGTTGTTTCCCTTGGAAAAAATCAGAACAGCCCTTGTAATAGAATCAGGAATGGTGTGTAGCAGAGAGAGATGGAGGAAGAAGAGATTTACAGGTGCGGTATCACCTAGGCGAGTGTAATGACCAGTAAGAGAAAAGTATAAGAAACAATGAGACTGATACTTTCTTATGAGAGAAATACTTTGGGTCCTGAAAAGAAGACTGGGATTGACTGCACAGAATATGGAAATGTATAACTCATGCTTCCATAACTAGAAGAGGTAAAAATTGGCTTCTCCTTCTCTCTTAAAGCCAGAGTATATGGAAAGTTACCTGACTTTGCTAGCTATATAGCCAGAAGTAAATTTTCTCGGTAGCAGCACAAATGTTACTTGCATGAAAGGAATGCTGCAAAGACATTTTTAGACTGAATGCCTGTGCTTAGCAGCTGATCAAATACATGCTGAGACTTTTGCAATAAGTATTGAAGTCCTCAGCCCTGGGCTATCATGATCAAGATGTTTTATGATAATTTAAAGTATACTCTTCATAATCAGTGGATTATCTGTAATTCCTGTAATTGCCATTCTTATTCTGATTCCTTTTGATGCCTTGATCAAAGCTTCATTATACCTCATGCTAAACAACCATGGAGTTAATAGTGCTTGCATCAAGCAAGTGCAATAGTGAAGCCTGAAATTGATATAATAAGCAACGGGTGCATGCAGGGGAAGGCTCAGTAAAATAACAATAATAATAACCCTTCTTTTCAGTAGGGTGTTTCAGAGTTCATTTGAGCTTATGTGTGCTTCTGATTATTTAATACAGGAACAGCAAGAGAGAACTAGTAATGCAGAAAGCATTGCCAAGGTAATTAGAATCTTCTTGAAGGAAGGCTTAATGACTAAGGAGTGAGCTTTGAGTGTTTAACAAGCTTCCTGCAAGTACATTTGTACTGTTGTTTTATTTTTAGTTGGAATGTTTATATCTAAGTCCATTTAAAAAATTGTTTGATGCTTAAATAATTCCACAAAAGTCACATCTTTTGTCTGTTATTTAAAGATCTACTTTTGCTTTATCACTGAGTGTTTGTATGCATGATTGAATTCTGCCTTAATAAAAATTTCATGGTGCATTATACAAGGAAGTAAAACAAAGAGATTATTTCTATCTGGAGGTTATAGCCATGATCCCTGTGCAGCTTTACCTGTTCATGTGGCTCTCCAGAGTGCTGTGTATGAGTCTTGTTGGCGACACCTATATTACTTTGATAGGTATAACCGAATTTTGGTTCAGATTTGCTGTGTCATGAACCTGGATGATATCTGTGATTGCCTTTAGCATATAGAAAGTCTGACATGGAAACAGATCAGAGACTGAGAACTGGGATACCACCCTTTGATGAACAAGAAATATGTAAAAAGTATGTTTCTTGAAACCTCGTCAATACCCACAAGTACGATATTTCTTTCAGTATCAGCTAGAGTGTATTTTTATTTCTTTTTCAAACTATTTGCTTGTGCTTTGTTTACCTGTATTCCAAAGCTTTTCATTTCTTATGTCAGTCAATTAAGTGAGATATATTTCCCTTCTTGATTTGGAAAAATAGAGTTTGTAACTCACTGAAAATATGGCTCTACATCAATATTTGTGTTATTTTCACCAAATCAGTTCTGACATAAAGTCAAATCTGCTACTCATTTTACTAGTGTTACGTAAAAATGTTGATTATTTTTTTCTCCTGCTTGCGTTGGTGATAATTATCACAGAATATAATATGTAAATTACATTACCTGTAAATCAGTCTTGCCATGGACAAATGAAATGCATTGACTTGACTACTTTTCCAAACCTCCATAATATGTAAAACTGGTGTGAAAAAAAATACTGATTTTCAATAATATTGGTCAAACTTTAAGATATCTTGAATGTTTCCTTAATGCGGAAGTCCAAAGTTTATTGTGATTTCGCAATCAGCTTCCTGATTCTAAATGTAATTCAGTTGTGACTCTAAAGTTAAAAAGAACAATTGGTCAGGACAAAGAACACTAAATTAAAATATATTATGGGAATGCAGGAATATGGAAAATAGGTAAAGTATCAAATTTGATTGGATTTCTATGTATATTGAATCTTCTCATCTTGGAATTGTCCAGGAATAACTTCAACTATAAATTATTCACTTCTCCCTATATGAAGTACCCCTATGTTGAGGACCCTACTGTCCTGACACCTTGGGAAGATTCTTGGAAATGGAAGTATTCTTGGAAATAGTATTTTGTGAATATTCTGATCAAGAACATTTTTCTTTAATTTGTATTTGACAGTCCCAAGATCTTACAAGCTTCCGACAGTTTTAACAGAGAGTTCAATCTTTTTAAGTACTCAGCAATTGTTGGCATTTGAAGGTTTGTTTTTTCCAAATCTTTCCTTATTCAAGTTCCTTCATGTTTGTTTGGTTCTAATTATAAAGTTAATGATAGAAAGTTTGGCTCTGAGACTGCCAGCCTTATGAATGTGTGGGTTTTTTTAGTCCCTGGAGCTTTGGAAATACATGGTCATTCTGAGTCACTACTTTGTCAAAAAATCCCTGTAAGGAAATGTTCTGCCATGAGTATACTAGTTGCCCATACTCCCTACCTATTGCATTTCTTTTTACATGTACGTGACACTGTGTAGAGGTCCAGAAACCCGATGTGTTGTGCACAGGAATCATAAGAGATCTAGTGCTTTCACTATGAACTATGGTATACATACTGCTACTATTTGTAAGAATGTCGAAGTGGGCGGTAGTATCATAATTAACTGTATTCTCAGCACAAGTCTGAGATTATATTTAATTATACAATGTACCATCTTACCTAGAGTAAGCTAATGTTGTATTAAATTAACTGGAATTAAATTGCTCTATTTAAGCTCTTTCTAATTTAAAAGGTGCGTTTTGGAAATGCTCTTCAAAATTGAGCTAATTAGCTGGGATTGCCTGTTTAAGTAGTGTATAAAAAAATCATGAAATTTGTCCAAAATATGTTAAAAATAATTGAACCATCTATAAAAAATTAGTTTTGCTATGACTGCTCCTGCAGAATATTTTATAGTCAGATTACTTTATAAAGCAATTTATCAGTCTTTCATATGCTTACAGTAAGGTGCTCATCTAATTCTAAAAATAAAATTGATCGTTAGTATTGCACTGTGATCCTTACTCAGAAAAAACCAAAACCCTAAAACCAACCAAAAAATCTACAACCTTTTTTCCCCCCAAAAAAATCCATTGTATTTATAACTGTATTCACATTCAAGAACGCTTTTTGAAAATATCTCTGAAATTCTTTGGTTTATTTTTCCTTTCATGAATCCCAGCTGCAAACCTGTTTCAGATAAGAAGTGACTATAGAATCATAGAATCATAGAATAGTTAAGGTTGGAAAGGACCTTAAGATCATCTACTTCCAACCCCCTGCCATAGGCAGGGACACCTCACACTAAACCATATCACCCAAGGCTCTGTCCAACCTGGCCTTGAACGCCGCCAGGGATGGAGCATTCACAGCTTCCTTGGACAACACATTCCAGTGCCTCACCATCTTCACAATAAAGAACTTCTTCCTTATATCCAATCTAAACTTTCCCTGTTTAAGTTTGAAGCTGTTACCCCTTGTCCTATCACTACAGTCCCTAATGAAGAGTCCCTCCCCAGCATCCTTATAAGCCCCCATCAGATACTGGAAGGCTGCTATAAGGTCTAAACATACTATAGTAACATCATGTTCAGCTGGTTTATCTTTAATACACTACTGAAAATCCTGAACTTGTAATATTTTGGGGCTTGCAACATGAGTCATCTGATAGAGTTTCATGAGCTTCTGCTAGCGTTTTAGGTTCTCATATCTATCAGGGAGAAGCAAGGGCTGGCTGCTCCCTAAGGGGTAAGGAGATGTCAACCAAAACAACCCTGCCAGGAGGGGTTCAAGTGGAGCTGGACTGAAATGGGGCCCGCCCCAGTGGTGGGGGAAGCCCCAGGGAGGTTGGGCAGGGCCAGTAAGGGCTGATGGTGCCTTCATGGCTCTAAGAGTATCCCTTTATACTACTTTAGTTGCTAACATTTTGTTATTATTAAAAGCTCTATGTACTTGTAATAAAGAATGTTCTTACTATGTTGATTTCTGTTATATGCGGTATAATATTTGAAATGGCATCACAAATTATTTACTACCTCTTTTCTGAAGACCACATTTCCATAGCAGTGCAGGAATAGAAAGTTCAAGTGGTCTGTTAATGAGAAGGTGTGTATATGTAGTCTACTATGCTTCGTATAAACATCTGTTTTTTAAGAAATAACGAATTAGTATCATCAAAGATATTTCTGTGTCAATGTGTCATGCATCAGATATAAAGAATTATACTTCAGTACAGAATTTAAATTAGGAGAAACTATATTTGAAGTGAAAACTTCTTACTCTGTTACATATGACTCATTAAGGATGGGAAAAAACACAGAAAGTAGCGTCCCTCAAATAAAATCTTTTGCCACAGATCATTTCTTTTAAAAGTTTTAGCTTTTTTAAAAATAGACCTTTTCAAGACATTGTTCAGAATTTTATTTTGCACAGCTGAAAAATGTTCCCTACTGATTTCAGAAATCATTTCCAGAAAAAAAATAAAACTAATACAATTTCACTATCTGAAATTCTTTGTTCTGTTGGGGTTTTTACATGAGTTTGCAAAGCAAGCTTTGCATTGTCCTATAAATGGGCAATATAGCTGAAGAAAAGAAGCTGTCCACTAAGGACCTAGCTGCCATTGGTGTGTGTGAAGAATACTCGCAAAATCTTCACATAAACAATATGACTTGTTCCACATTTTTCACTGGCTTTGCAGTAGGCATTAAACTATTCCTGAAAATGCTTAACAAATACAGGTAATCTCAGAGCAAATTTATATAGCACACTAACTGCTGTGCTTAAATTCATCACACATTCTTGCAGTTCAGGTTAGAATTACAAAGAGTGGGAAAGAAGCCATGGTTGTGTGTATGCTAGTGCAAAATGAGGAAACAGGAGCAATATCTGAATTTCCATGAGAGAAAGGGGGAGGAAAGAAGTCAGCTTTCCAGTTACAGTTGGATTTTAGGCACTACTTTGCTCCAAGACCAAATAATACTCATAATCTGAAAGTGGTCTAAGTTTTCTGTACTTCAGGAAACTCCCTGTTCAAGTGTTCCATACTGCAAGTTTAGGCAGCAAAACCAGCCTCTGAACTCACAGGATTGGGGCTGCAAGAATGGCATGGCCTTTTCCAGGGCTAGAAAGTTGGGATGGGCAGGATAGATCTGCCTTTTTAGTTCTTTTTCTCATGCATTCAAGTTAATTCTGCATCAAGAAATGAAAATAGGTGATGAAGAACCTCTTCAGGGATGTTGTTTGGAGTTGCCCATGCTAATGTTAATACTGCATGTATACAATTATATTCTAAATATGAAGCATGTCTGTTCCTGATAGTGATAATGCTGAGCTACAGAAATACATGGAACTCATTTTATAGCACTACATTATCTTATTACATGTAAAGGAAAAACAGCACTACATTACTTTATTACATGTAATAGGAAAATGGTCTTTATGCTCACCTCTAAATGGAAGATCTGATATACAGCTCTATAATGCCAGCAACAGCAGTAGTAGATCTTTGCCCATTTTTTAATGTGTGGCTTTTTGTCAGGTATAACCTAAAGCCTTTTTCATTAAGTATATATACAGAAATTCTCCTAACTAATTGTCCTGGTTTCAGCTGGAACAGAGTGGTGCTTAGTACTACCTGGGTTTAAACCACAACACTAATATACCAGTCTGGGTGTTTTTTATACTTAATCAGCTATTGGGTGATGTCATCCTAGAAAATTATATCAAGAGAATAACTATGCTTGTTCCTAGGCTTGTCTGACTTCAGAACAAATGTTACTTATTTACAAATACTTCCAATATTTGAAGAGCTTAATAATCCCCCTTTTTTTCCAGGAAAACAGTGTGATGACACACTCCTATCTACCTTCTGACAGCTTTATATCAAGTACTTCGTGGATTATCAAGTCTATTAAATTGCATGCTGAAGTTTACATCAGAAAGAGTAGCAAATCTGGTGGTCAAGAGAGAAAATTAGCCAATGTTTTTATACCACAGATATATTTGTGTTCATATGACTGATGTTTCTCTCAGTTTTATACTCATCTTATAGATCTTTAATTCCTTTGATTTTAGCTAAGTATTCTCTGAGTTACTAGCTCCTCTGAGCAGACTGCCTTTGAATATCTTGAACCTGTCTTTAGGCACTTCCTGTGGAAAATAGAAGTGCAGATAAACGGTGTAGTAAAATGCTGGGCTTCTTAAACTGGTAGAGTTCTCCCACTGGGTTTTATTTCTTCCAGAATTTAAGCTTGCAGCTCTATATTTGACATCCAGAAACTAAGAAATATAGATTTAAGTCCTTAACTTCTTCATCGCTCTTTTTATCTTTAAATAAGACAAAGAAAGGAGAAGAAAGAAGGCTTGGCTCACCTAATTTTTCATTATTCCATGCTTGAGAATTTGATATCCAAGGTCTTTATTTACAATTAGAGCCTGAGCACAAGAAACCTGAGAGACAGATTTTAGCCTGAGAAGCTTGTTAAGTATTTTCGTAAGGTGAAAGGAAAGAAACCTTCAGATTAGATCATGGATAGTGCTTGGAAGTGTAAATTGCCAAACAGTCAGCTGAGCTGGCAAAAATAAGCATAGGAGTACCCTCTCTTCCTAAGGGTGAGGTTATTCTGAGAAGACTCTTGGTGGAATACTGACTAAGCAAAAGGGAAAAGGGTTCCTTACAAATATATTTTGGCCATACCGCTGTCTTATCAGGACAACCTTCTTTCCCAGAGCAGCAGTTGCCTGGACTAATGATCTTCAAAGGACCATAAGGAAAGTGAAAATCAAATCAAGTGTTGAGAAAAAGCTCCTTAGCAGCTGCTTTTGTTGCCAGAAGCTCCCTTGATTGCCTCACATGTTTAGCTCAAACCAGTCACACTGAACACAGTGTCTCACTGATAATTACAGCTTCAAATCTAGGAAGATGGACAAGTGATTTTCGTCTGCCAGATTCCATGATGCAGAGCTAATTGGCAGGATGTTAGAGAGGTCATAGCATGGTCCAGCGAGAGATGAAACACACCTGAACTCTTAGAAATTAGCTCAGAATAATTTCAGACTTCCCAGGGAACTGATTATCATTTAAAGTTAATAATCATAGTGAAAACAACTGGGAAGAGTGTTTCTGGCAGAAGCAAGGCCTGGATTCAAAGGAATGGATTTTAAGGTGTAGAAAAATTAAGTGGCAAAGCTAATGAATCATTCAGGTAAAAATAAATCTTTATGTATGGCTCCTTAACTCCTTTCTTATCTTGTAAAACTTTCAAGAACAGGAAGAACCAATATATTCACATGCAAAGACAAAGTAGCCTATCTAACCTGATATGCTCAGTGCAGGGATGCCCAGGGAAGAATCTAAGAATAAGATGAGTATATAATGATTTTCAGAATTTTTTTCCCAGCCCTTAGTCATTCCTAGCTAAGTCACTTTCCCAACTGTTTTTGTCAGGTGTTTTACCTATGCTTAGTTGCCAGAAGCATTAATGTACCCATGGTCTCACTGCAAGCTTCAGGGGAAGTACAGTGTGGTGTAAGGTGATTCCATGGAGGAAAGTGCCTCTGCAGCAGCAGCAACCACCAAATTTTCCCTCCTCTCATGCACTCATCACCTTCCAATGAGAGCATGATAAGTAAGCTCTTTTTTTTATGCTGGGTTTCTCATGGCTATCTGTTGAAGCTCTTCCCTTTTCCCCTGCATCTGTTCTTCCCATGGAGGGGTAGATCTGGCTCCTCATTCTTCAGGAATCAAAATTCAGTTCTGTCTTCATTTCTGAGATTCCTTAAGCTGACTGTGAACACAGGATATGCTAATGCATATATACGTAAACATTCCTGGAATGCTTAAATATAGTAGGATGCTGATAGCAATATAGTCATGCTGCAAACTGACTCCAAAAATGTTAAGAATGTACTTAACATCATACTATGCTTGTCTTTGTTCTGCATCAGCTTGACCACTGATGCACCCAGGACAATCACTAATAGCACCTGTCAGGTACTACTGGTGGGTGGGTCAGGGTTGTTTGTTGTATGACCTCACCTCCCAGTGCTCTCTTTCTTTGCTTTTTTTGAGAATAATGATACCTCTTACCTTCAAAGAAATGCACGGCTGTGTTTGTAGGGTTTTAGTAAGTGCGATCCTAATACTGTAGGTCGTGCAGGTTGATAGAATAATGTAGTATAGTGTTGGTTAAGTAGTTAGAAAAATGTATATTAGCAATATGCGGAAAAGGCTAACAAAACAGGTTTGTATTAAAGTTTTTGAATTTGTAACTTTGTAATATCCTGAGGAAATAAAGCGTATTTTGTATAAATTAAGTTCAGCTCTGATTTCTGAAGCAGGGATTCTATGCACAAAAGGTTTTAAGCTCAAGACAGCAATCTTGTTATTCTTTTACATAAAAAATTGACTTGTAAAATACTTTGTGAAATCATTAAGAAGGCTATTACATTTGACAGAACTCCCCTCTCAGCATGCATGTTTATATTTAGTTCTAACTTAATTCTACCTCAATTTTTTGTTCTCTCATTTATTGTCTTATACATGTTTCCCAGGATAGCCCACTGGTCTTACAGTCTGACAGAAATGTAACAGTGAATGCAAGAAATCACATGGGACAGTTAACTGGACAACTGACAGTAGGTGAGTGTTCTTTATTGACTGTTATGTACATCAGTTTAGCTTTATGAATAGGTTTCATTAATTAAAATTTAAGATAAATTATTGCTGAATAGTCAGAAAAAAATTCATCACCACACTCAAACAAAAACCCAATGTGTACAATGGATTAGAAGAGCATGATTCAGTGTTAGCTGAGTGCAGGGAAAGTAGAAATTCCTCCAAATATTTAAAACAGTTTAATGGGAAATTATAATTTTTGAGGTAGCTGTAACAAAACAAACTAAAAAAAAAAAAGAATAAATCAGCAAAATGTGTTTCAACAACAGTTTTGATGGGAAAATAATTATCATATTCTCACAAGTTCTGTCAGTCTTCCATTGCTTCAGTGGGAATTGCTTTGCTCCCATTAGTCTTGCAGTGCAGCTGCATCAGCATATATTGAAAACAGTCGGAGTAGAAGAATGTAAAAAAAAAGCAAAGGAAAACAAAAATACAACTGCTTGCGTAGTCATTACAAAATTCTAGTGAAAAATGGTCATACTGCCAGTCCTTGGATAAAATGGTGGCTGATATTTTGCAAAACATAAAATATAGCAGATCAGAGTTCCAAATGAAATACAAATAAAAAATCCTGTACTTATCTGTTCTGCTTTTCATGAGTTTTTTCCTGCTTTTATTAAGTTTAGCATGTTATGCTGCTTTTTTAGCACAAATCCTACTTACTATGTTAGTAAATATGAAGTAATATTTTTTATATTTTCAGTACTAGGATAGTACTGAAGATATTCATTGCTTTTTAAGAATATTGGCCAGAAATTCAGTACAAAGTAATGTTCTAGATATGTTAGAAAACAATAGATATTGACTGGAAAAATAATACAAACAGGTATGTCTAAGATCCCAACATCTGCATAAATTTGAGGAGATGCCCCTTAGACTCCACATCTTTTTTTTTTTTTCACTTCTGGATTAAGCTGTGTTTTACCTACCCATGTGCCAAGGTTATGCTCATAAATAGTGTTAATTTAACTCTAGTTGTAATCTACACCGAGCTTTCATACTGGCTGGAGATAGCTGCTTCAAGTTGCAGAAAATCTTTGGCAAGTACATACAGTGACACACCATCTGCACTGATTTCCCTGAATGACCACATCAAATAAGTGTGCAAAGGTAACCAGAGTTGCTAGCAGATACAGATAGATGAGGAAAATTAAGCTAACACCTGTTCTAGCCGGATTATACTTGCCCAGTGTGTTTATGGAACGCAGTTCTGTCTCATCTAATAGCTCTATTATTAAAACCTTCCACTTCGGTTAGTAACTTCTAAAAGGTGAGGTGTCTATGGCAAACATTCACATTGACTAAAACAGATATGGTATTTTGATTGCTGACACCATTCCTGCTGAGTGAATCCAGCACTGAAAATGTATGTGAGTGTATTGAGACTGATTTACTTAAAGGCATCACACTAGAGGTTAATATTCTAAAAACATTAAAGGCCTGAAGAAAACATCTGTTCTTACGTTACCATCATTAGGGTGAACATCTATAAGCTTCTTGGTGTGCAGCTGGTACAGAGTGTCTGGAGAGTGGTAGTTTGCTAAATTGCAATATTGTATTTACATTATTTCTTATTCTTTATCCTCCTCTTATTTTTTGGGCTGTATTGCCTTTATTCTTTCTTATATTAACAGAAAAATCTTATTTACTTTTTATAAATTCCTCATACAGCACTGAATGCATATTAAAATATTCCTTGTTACTGATTAATTTAATATTTCTTACTTACTACAGGTACTCGTAACTACCAGTGCCATCAGTATAAATGTGAACTATTGGAAATCAAGGATATTAACAGGGTCTTTAAATTCCTTCCCTCCCTTATAAAAAATTTTATTGTGTAAGGTAGAACACTGAAAGACAGATTTTTCATTTTTGCCTAGCTAAAAACATGGAAATCTCTGCTGAGAGAAGGGATGGGGGCTTTTGTATACCACATTTGCTGACATCAGAAAATATTTTTTCCTGTTAGTTGTAAATATGGTCTGGAAAGTCCTGGACTTCATAAAAAATGATGTTTGTCCCTCCACTAGTGCCGCATGCTGAAACAGTTATGTTTGTCTGCCCAGTGAAAGGGATGAAAATAAGTAGTGGAGGAAGCAGTGAGAAGAAATTTTTAATCTTCAAAAAAGGAAATTAGTATGCCTAGTTAACAACTTTGAAATGTTCTTCTCTGTTAACTTCTTAAAAAAGTTGAATAATTAAAAATCCCAAAACCAAACCAAAAATCGCAAACCCCAATACTACAAATTTATATGCATGGCAGGACATTCTGAAAAGAAAGAAGGATGATTGTATATTTAGGTGGATGACAATACACTTCCTATACATGTGATACCATTGGCATTTTATCTGTATTTCACAGGACATGCATGGTGTGACAAGGCAATTAATAGGCTGGTCTCTTTGTTGTTCAAATTGCTGTTGATGTCAAATTTTATGTCAACTAAAATTTCTTTTTTTGGTGTTTGGAATTGTGCCATGCATGACTAAGACAGTCTTAAAGAGGATCTGATTACAACTTTAACTGTAAAATAGATTTATGTAAAGAATTAGGGGTGAGGCTGCAAGAAAGATGGCTATATGATCACCCACAGAGATGGAAAAACTCCAGTGTACTCTTGATAACAGGTATTTAATTCTGTGAGTTATTTCTATAAAGTACATAATTAAGACATCTTGAAACACATCATAATCTAGGAAGAGTGAAGAAAAAATATGGTAAAAAAAAATAAATAGCTTAGACCACTGGATGATTCAGTGGTTACATGTTTGAATGGTGTAAAGTTAAATTATGGCTCCAGGTCTTACAAAACCAAGGTTGCATTCATTACTATAGTACAGTGTATTTATACTGACACTGAAAATTGTAGCGAGAGAAAGTCACAGGTGTAGCAATGCTGTCTGTTGAGATCTACACCAACTGGGCTAAATTGTTGGTTTGTGCTCTGATCTATTCATGACATATGGTCAGGAAACTGCCAGATTTGTATCTAGATCTCCAAAAGGACTCCACAGCTTTCAGTTTTTAGACATGCCATTTAAGACCAACAAAGCAGATGTAGCACGGACATGAAGTATATACACAGAATAAAGACATAAAGATGACTGTCCATTGATTTTTCTTCTTTTTTTTTTTTTTTTTTTTGAGCTGAGCTGGGTAAGGACAAGGACATCTCTCCTCTCACAACCTTTACTTAGCAATGCCCCCTGCCTTATGCATTCCTACTGAATGACTTTGACACAACCTTTTGTTTCTGTTTAGTCAATGTTTTCATAGTTTAACACTGTATGGAAAAAGATCTACTTCTTTTCTGCCAATCTTAGGAATGCACAATAGTTGCTCACCTCAAGCCAGAAGTCTCCACAGATCATGTAGATCTCTGCCTGGTTTTGAGTACAGGACATTAGGCTGACAAATGCTAAAGCGGGATCAAAGTTAAATATGACTAAAAGGAGACATCTGAAACCCATATGTGTATTTACCATAACTCCATGTTCAGATCTGATTATTACATTTCCAACTTTCTTCTTTTTTCATGATTTTTTTTTTTAATCTTGCTGCAATAATTGCTTCTGACAGGTATTTCTGCTATTGCTTGACAATTTTCCATTCATAAAGATCCCTGGAAATGTCTAAAATGTGCAAAAAGGTGCACTTCACTTTTGCTAAGCTTTGGGCCCTTTAAAACAGAATCATAACATTAATAGAGATCCAGAGCTGTACAAGTCACACCTTTAGAGAGCTCCTGAACCTATAGCTGTGCTCACTGAGATTTTGAGAGCCATGCAAACTGAGAAAAATTACTTGAATACCAATGAAAGTTATATCACACTTTTGTAATTACTTTTTGAAAATAGCAGGCAGATGTATAATTTTCAATTACAGCCCTTTTAAAGACTAATAACAGTACTAAAAGATATAGCTATTCAAATAACTTGTTACCACAAAATTTGTGTTGTGTATTTGAAATTGTTTTTCTTACAAATGTGGTAGTATGCTTGCTCTGTTCTTCCAAGAGTACATGGGGTATTGTGCAGAAACTATGGGACATTAGAAACTGCAGTTATGTAACCTTGTAGAAGTGAAAATCATCCCCTTCGCATTCTTACTTTTCCCACATATGCCAATTGCCTGTGTTTATATCTGCCAGTACCTTATACCAGGTAACTCATTCTGCTGCCCCTTCACTTTGGAGGTGATTGAAGTAACTCATTACCTAAATGTTGCCTGTGATGTTCCCTTTGCAACATCTAGATGTCAAATAAGATCTGAAGCAGGAGACGACATTTCAAGCATTCTTGCTTTTAGAGTTACCTGTGGTAGAACTTGTAATAACATGCGTGCACATATTGCTCTAAATCTTTGATATCTGTTGTCAGATATTACTTCTATAAGATTATTATGAACTTGAACTAAACATCCATTAAGGCAGCAGAAGTGATAATGTGCTTAAGGAACAATGGACAAGAACTGTTTCTATATTTCTAATCTTTGTATACATAACCTCAGACGTAAGGTCTTTTGTCAAATGTAAGGTGTTGCAGGAAGAGGGTAGTTCAGAGCACTCATAGACATATAACCTTTCCTCACAGTAGGAAAAGGGAACAAAACTGCTTAACTCCCCTCTCTTACTTGTATGGTTGCTCTTGTATTGTCAATAGTAGAAAGCCCGAAAGAGAAGGGATGATGATGCTTCGCAATCCTTTGTTAGCTGCTTCTACCCTTCAAGTGATCAGACATGGATCAGAACTTTATTGTCAGGAACATGTAAAATAAAGCCTTTCTTCTTGCCATTACAGGGAGGTTTGCCTACCTGTAGTCGCAAACTACAGTGAAATTTCAAAAATCTAAAATATATTAAACATTCTGGTAGTCTATTTTTCATATTAAATTAGATTATTAAATTTCAATTAAATTGCTCTGATGACCATTGTGGTGCAGTAGGATTATGAATATTTTTAAGAAGACATGTTAGAACAGCAAAGTCAGATAAATTAGTTATCCATTTCTCAGCATTCTCTGAATTTGTATTCCTTAATTAAATTGCAGACTTAAAAACCCTCACAATTTTGGTCACTAAAACCAGCTTAATGTGTGGAAATCAGAAATGCAGGCAATTCACTCTTACCATACCTAGATGAATTAGTAGTCCAGCTTTTGCAGTGATGTACAAACAGGAGTATTTCATATTACACTTCAGACTGAGTATGTAATAGCTTAAACTCTTCGGTCACTTTATCATTAGCAAGGCTCTTCTCATTGTAACCTGTAATTTCTACGCTAAATTACTTGCTTCGCTTGTATTTTTTTACAGACTTTTTTGCACCTTAAATGGAATTTTTTGTTGAAAATTACTCTGTTGTCTAATATTTTCTTTGATTTGTCAGTTACTAATCAGTCCAGATAATATTTAGATAACTCTCACACCAAAATATTGTACCTTCTGAATATACATATTTTATAATATTATGTTTCTTACCAAAATTTTATAGCAAGCTAGACACTTTCCAAATATAGGAATATAAACAATTTATATAGGAGGTAAAAATACAGCTCATATGCCAGTCTGTGGTGCAGATCCATTGTCAGATATTTTAAATGACAGTAATGTGAGATAACTTACCCTTTCTTAGTACAGGTTAGCTACCTTGTACTTAACTGCAGAGTTAAAGGATGTCTTTCAGCTTCAGGAACACTGCAGAAGGTACAACAGAGTGGTGCCTGACAGGCCATATGGCTTTACGTCTCCTCCTGGCAAGCTACACGAGACGAGCCAAGAGGCAGTCAGAAAGCATGCCATGTTGCTCATAACAGTTGAAATGTCCAGCTGGAATCTGAGTCTCATCCCTTCTCATAATTTACTGTGCAATGTGACGTTGCCTCTGTTTCTGTCTGTCTAGTCCCTGGAAAAATCTTTTTACAAACCATCTGTGCTGTAACAGGTTTTGTAATAGGAGCTTGCACAAAATATACTGATATACTCTTAATGACTTTGTCTCAACTATCATGAGAATCTACTCACGTTAATTAATTATATTGAAGTATGGTATTAGGAAAATGTGAAGCCCTGAAAAAGGGTCAAAACTTCAACCTCTTTGCCAGCACTTTGAGGGGCCTGCCAAAGTAGCCTTTTAAAAATTATCATGTTAATTTGTTTGAAATTCATCCATGTTTCTCCTGCATTTCTCATCTTCCAATTATAGAAAGCCTTTCAACTTGTTCGCTTTGAATCAGCATCAAGAGGAAGTAGTAGTTAATGGACTAGTAAAAAACAGTTGAAAACAACTCTTTTCTAGTTTTTACTTCTGTTTGTCTTGTAAGTTAGTTGCATCATTGTCTGTGTTAATCTGTGTATGTACATTTGACATTCAGCAGTGGGGAACTTACGCTCTTGTGATTAGGCCTTTAATTACCTGGACTGAAAAATAGTATTCTTTATACATCCATTACATAATTAACTCATAAAATTATTAACCATACTTGGTGTCACCAGTCATTTGCAGTTCATTTGTGCTTGGGTAACAAGATCCCTTTGAAAGAGAGAGATACTTTACACAGTACTTCAGATGCATTTAGTCATTTAGGTACATTTTCAATTTTTAAACAGTATCTTTCATGTCTTTATGATACTTTTGTATGTCATGTGCAGACATAACACTACACCACTGTTTAATATTTGACGTACTCTGGTGTAAAACGCATCTTACATCTCCTTTATGAATTGCCTCAAGAAAACTGTGCTATAAAAATAGAGTAGTAAGCTATTTCCCTGTCACTTATTAGGACCAGGTGGTAATTCTTTGTGGTAGGTATGGCCGTTATTTAACCTGAAATCTCTTTCCTGAAGTACAAGAGCATATAGTGTCAGTTGATATGTCAAGAATTAAAAATTCCCCCATGAATAAATACAAATACAAGCAGAAGTAGGACAATATTTAAATTCTGTGCAATTCCTGTGGGGTTATTTCATTGGCAAAAGTGCTTGTGCATTCTTGGTTCTAAATAACATAGTAAAGGAGGTCTATGCTGTGGATATCAGATTCCTTGCTTTAAGTATGCTCACTAGCATCTTATATATAATCTTCTTTCAATCTTAAAATCAGTTCTTGTTAAATTATTTAAGCACTACATTGGTACTTCCAGAGCTGGGGTCTTGAGACCCCTTCCTCTTCTTTCCTCATTCAGTATATTTTTTTCTTCTTTCTGCATTCTTCAAACTCTAAAAGTTTTTGACATTTAAGACTTTTCCAAAGATCCAGCTTTTCTTCTTTCTTTTTCTTTCCATCAGTCTGAGCTCAGGAAGACTATTTCTACCTTGGACACAAGGTACAGCTCATGCTAGTTCATATCGGAAGCAAAAGGAGAACACCTTTTGCTGTCTGTAACAGACAGATGAAAAACATACTTTGTACTTTTATAAATAATCTGATTCTTTTCTTATAATATTTATAGAGTAGACAAAATACATGCATACTATTTTCTCTCTCTTTTTCTAAGTTTATTCATCATCTATGTTTGGAAGTAATTTTGAGGTCAAGTACTTGTTTTTTGATGTTTTTTTCTTTCCATAATCTGGAGCTGGCTTGGAAAGGACAAGCACATGGAGGAAAAGATGCCTTTTTAAAGTCAGAATACTTGTTCTTAAGTTTGGACTTTAGAAATGCTTTAAGGTATATGCAGCAACTGGGGCAGCATGCTTTTTTCTTCTGTAACAACAATTTTGTTGTATGTATTCAGCATAAATCTTACTTATCATTGAGTTGCTGTTATGAAATTGGACAATTTTTTCACATGTGGAAAGGTATAAATCTGCATAAAAAATTTAGATTGAACCTCAATGAAAAGGTTCTCTACTGAGAGTGGTCGGTCACTGGAACATAGTTCCCCAGGAAAGTGATCAGGGCTGTGCAGTGTCAAGCTGGTGCAGTGCTTTTGGCTTTAGTCTGAGAACAATGCTGACAACACACCAATGTTTTACTTGTTGCTAAGTAGCATTTTACTCAGATCAAGGAGTTTTCAGTTTTATGGTCTCCCAGTGAGGAGGGGCACAAGAAGCCAGGAGGAATCAGAGACAGGACACCTGATCCAAACTAGCCAAAGGGGTATTCCGTACCACAGCACATCATGCCCAGTATATAAACTGGTGGGAGTCACCCGGAAAGCCCAGATCATTGCTTGAGTTAGCCTGGGTATCAATTGGTGGGTAGTGAGCAATTGTATGGTGCATCACTTGTGTTTATTTTTACCTTTTCCCCTTTTGGTTTTATATTCTTTTTCCTTGTTATTTCACTTATCATAATTATTATTAGTAGTGTTATATTTTACTTTATTTTATTTATTAAACTGTTCTTATCTTGACCTGCAGGGTTTAAATCTTTCAATTCTCCTTCCCATCCTGCCCAAGGAGGGGAGACGGAGGGAGAGGTGAGCAAATGTCTGTGTGGTACTGAGTTACCAGCTCGGTTTAAACCATGACAACGGTGCTTTCGATCATATGCTTTAGTTTTAGTTAGTCCTGTGAGGAACAGGGGGTTGTACTCGGTTATCCTTATGGGTCCCTTCCAACTTAAGATATTCTGTGATTCTGTGATTCTTTCAAAGGGGAGAGAATAAGTCCATAGAGAGGGAGGAAGAGGGACAAGTAGCAGGTCTTCCTCAGCCAGTCTACTGGAAGCCAGACTTTGAGTGAAGCTTCAGGTCGTAGCTGCTTACAGTTGGTGCTGGCACAAATAGCCAGACAAGCAAAGGACTGGTCATGTGATGGCTTTCTGCAGAATAACTCTTGGAAAAGCAGCAGCTGCAGCGCTCTTTTCTTATGAGAAGGCAATAGTTAAAGTTCTATATTCAGTATCACTTTAGACATGATGGGAAAAGGATAAAAGGGAATGCTAAATCAGTGTTTTCCAAGCAGTGATTGTAGAAGGGGAGCAAAATTGCTGTGGTGACCCTGTGTAAAGGGGTGCCTGATAAGCCTCAGCTTGGTGCCTTAGTATTTCATCTCAATGCTGACTTTGATTCCAGAGCACCTGTAGGGAGACTAGACATACACCTAAGTAGATTTCAATTACCAGCAGCTATTTTGCCAGCAGTCCTACGCTTACTTTTCTGTTTTATAGGCTTTTTATTTTACCTCACTGTATTTTAAATACAAGTCTAGGTGTTTCTATTATTTGTAGAAAATTCTAAGTTCTCAAATATTTTATCCTCAATATTAAAAGACATATTCCTCTCCTACCGTACCATACCATACCGTACCATACTAAACTATAAGCAGTAGTTGGATTTAATTGTAGAAGTAGAGTCTGAGTGGGAACAGGTCATTAGTAGTTTGCATGGTGGCGCTGACACATTAGTGTTTAAACATTAATCCATTGCCATCTGTCCTGCTGTTGTTACCCACACACTGTTGGCCAATATACAGCATAACTACTACCGAAATGTTCAGAGTAGAGAAGTAATTTCCTTTTCTAGGAAAGAGATCCCAAAAGTGAAAGAAATAGACATTATTCAGTGGTATTTAAGTAGGATTTGAGGGATACAGCATACATCTTCAAGAGATGGATCTAATTCTTTGGTTTTAGCTTTATCAACTGCTAATATTTAATTTAACTGCAAAAACAGGTGCTGTGCATGTGTTGTGACATTCACTAGGCTGCTGCTGGGTGCTAAGTATTATTAAATTACTTAGAGCATCTGGACCTTTAGCAAGTCCCTGGAAGGACATTAAGATTTTATTTTTACCTCTTTTTTTCCCTAATGCTCAGGCAGCTTATTAATATTGGTAAGAATATATAATTCTAATAGAAGTGGTTTAGGTGAAGGACAAAATAAAGGCAAATAAATGAGAAGCTGGTTTTAACTTAATCAAACACAAAACCATAATAATAATAAAAAAAAAGGGCAGTCAGATCTTTCTGATGTTCTCCTTTACTTCAGAGCTACAGAGAATACTTGCAAGAAATTCAATAGCATGCTGCTGCTGTTAAAGATGTTGAAGTGATAGCAAAGAGATTTATCAAAAATATGGGTGAGAAGTAATTTGTTTGTATACTTAGAGTCTTTATTCAGCTAAGTTATCTCTAAAAATTCTGAGTTTTATCACTTATCTTACTGAGCCAGATATGTGAAGTTAGCCTGTTTCTATACATGAAAGAAATTTTTGCAAGTTCTGAATAGGCAGGCTTGGAAACATTTGTCTGTTTGTCCATGAAAATTATTTGCCCATAGAAGATCATGAACCTGTTATATCACAAGGTCTAGTTCATATCTGTCAGATGACTAGTAAGGCCAGGATGGACAGAGTCTTGGGTGACATCGTCTAGTGTGCGGTGTCCCTGCCCATGGCAGGGGGGGTGAAATTAAATGATCTTAAGGTCCTTTCCAACTCTAACTATCTATTCTATGATTCTATAATAAAAAACCTTATATTTTCTAGGGTTTCCTCTTACACATCTTCAGACTATGAGAAATTGCATCTCGCTGTTTTGTTACAATTATTTTGTGGTTTTGAAAACACTGATGTTGAAGTTCTGATTTATCGCCCTGCTTTATCTGGTTCCTATAAAAATATGCATTTCCAAAACCAACTTCAGTGTATAACACATAGCTTAGTAACACATAGAAAATTACCAGTAATATCCGTAACTTGAACATAGTTGGTTTGCTGTGCTTCTTCATCAAGATCATTAAATTTATTTGCCTTTTAATTATTTTCCTTCCATTCTGAACAGTATGGAGTTTCAAATTCATATGATGCTCATACTAGAGATGTTTAATTGTGCCATTTGTAGATGGGCAGAGCTGTCTTGATGTATTTTTTCTCAAACATGCACAGGGCATTTAAAGGTATTTTTAATGTGGATTTAAAAAATTTCTATATGCATAAATATGCTCTGAAAATACCTTCTTTTTCCTTAGGTCATTCCTAGGGTAATAAATATTGCAGTTGCAGCTGAATTATGAACAGATGGTAACGAATTAATGATTAGCTGAATATTCAAAAATTTAGAATAGATTTCTTCCTGTGAAGTAAAGCATTCCATAAATCTGAAATTAATTAGTTACTGGGAATGGTTACCACTCTGAATCACTAACAGCAGTTATAGATGAATATAATTCAGTGAGCACTTTCTCCAAATCAAAATTAAGGACGACATTGCATTTAAAATAAGTTATTCCCACATTAGAGTCCCAAAACTTCATGAGTTTCCTTTTGTCATGCTCTGGTTGGGTGTTTTATTTGGAAAAGCTGTTTGGTCATTCTTCTCTCACATGTATTGCCAAGGCACCTGGACTCTTTACTGCTTTAAAGTTGTCAGACACTAAAAAATTGCTGTCCTTTTTGCTTCTTGGCGGAGGATGACAAGATGGTTCTAACACTCACTTGTCTTTTAAGAAGGAAGGGAAAATTTGTTAATCTTCTGTCCCTAGTTTGATGTTTTCTGGGTCTTCATCTGCTTGGTTTCTGTTTTACGTTTTTTGTTTGGTTTGGGTGTGGTTTGTTTTGTTGTTGTGGTTAGGTTTTGTTTGTTTGTTTTAACAACTTTTCTCTGTGGAACTTGCATATAAAGCCAGATACCAGTTTACCATGTCTATTTTTCTCTGTGGTGAAGTGATTCTAGCTGGCTTGCCCTACTGCCAAAGCAAAAGCTTTACAGAAAGTCTAGACAAAAACTCCACCTATGCTGCAGGTCTTGCCTCTGAATTTATACATTCATCTGCAGCTGGGTTACATACTAAATCATACATTCCTTTGAAGACACTGCAGATTTCTTCATGATACTAAACTTGTTCTGTTACCATAAGATCCTACTCTCAAGGGTATCAGTACAGGCTGTCAGTATAGCCTAGTGGTGTATTTGAAAGGTAGAATCTCTGGGATTGATTCACATCACAGATAAAGACAGAATTTAAGTGTCAGCAGGGTAGGAATCTAAGGTAGATATCTTAATCTGTGAATTGAATTACATCTTCTGTGTTACAAGTCAACAATGAACTCTACTGAGAACTTTAATCAGAAGAGACACTTATAGAAGCTTAGAGCCCAAATCTGCTTGTATCCTGATTCTGCAGCTTTTCTGGCCCTTGTCCCACTGTCAAGGGCAAGGAGACAAGTAATTTCCTAAATGGCTAATATTAAAATCCTCAGAGCTGGGCTAAGCCGTCATCATCTTGTGCTATCATTATAGTGAATGCTAGTTATTCAGAAATCTGCAAATGCAGCTCACTAATCTACCAAGTAGCAGAAAATTATCATTTTCTGGTCATCAGGCTATAATTTTTTACTCCTTTTTTAGTACCCAGTGGTAGCCTTTTTGTAGATGAATCATGTATATCTTTTAATATTATTTTGTACATTCTTTCATTGAATCTTTCTCAGATAAAGCACCATTATATGTAATGCTAACAACTTCTGCATAGATAAGTTCACCATATTTGTACTCTCTAGGTAAAGCAGATAACCTGAGAAACAGTCACTTTGGAAAAAAAAGATTTTCTAGTCGTCCCTGTGTTATAGCTATCAGCATTGAATTAATTTTATTAAATTTAAAACTTTTTTTTTTTTAATTTCTTTCCTAAGCAAACTTCTAATTACTTTGAGAGCTTTTATCATTAATTTCAGTCTTTTTCTCTCAAAATATGATGAATCCGTCATTTATATTAAAAAGTTTAACTTGTATTCAGAAAACTTTTAATGGTCTAATTCAGTACATTGTGAATAATGTTATACAATTTTTCTAGTCAGAACAGGTTATATTTGAAGTCCCTGAAAACTGCCAAAAACATCTGGAAAAGCAAGTTGTGTATTTTTATATATTTTTAATAAAATTGATGGGGCCAGAGTTATTATAAGTGAATATATAAAATACAAATAAAAATATTTAAGTTGGCTTTTAATTTTTAGTGATAACTGGCCAAAAATGTTCAAAATACCTATAGAGTAGAAACAAATTTCAGAATGACTGCGTCTAGTGCCTACAGAGAATATTACCAGTAAGAAATTAAAAACTGAACTGCTTTACTTCTTAAATCTTCACAAAGGAAGATACATAACAGGTAGTAAAAAAGGCCACAGGGTAAAATCAGGAACGTAAAAGGTAAACAACCGTTAGATGACATGAATGCTTTTCACTTAATTCAATTTCAGATCCAGTCCAGTTCAACTTAGAATGGTAAAGCAGGCACCAGAAAGGTATTATTACACTGTTAGCAATTATTTCATAGAGTATGCCGATGAGAGATGAGGTCTCAAAGGATGTAAATAAGTCAAACATCAGATCTCTTTTTAAGAAAAAAACCCTGTGAGATTGTAGAGGTTTACCAGTAAGGGTTTTTTCAGTAGAATTTCTGGGAAATTTTTAGAGCATTCAATACAAAGACTTAAAGTTTGACCTAAAGGAAACACATAGTGATTGAAAGAGTTTTAGAAAGGAATAAATAACCTTATGATCTGCAAGGTATTCTATTTCCCAAGGAGAAATGCAACATTCCTGTTTTATCTTTGAGTTTCATCTACATAATGTGCTGTTCATTAAGCACAGCATATAATCAGATATTTCATACTATGTATTGTTTTCTCTCTTTTAACTCTTATTTATTTTCAGTGGAATATGCTGTAGATAATATACTTCAGTTATTTAGTAGACAACTTTGGACTTTTTTAAGCAGGTACTGGCCAAACAATGTGACAATAATCTTACAGCCTAATTCAGCTAACAAACAATGGAAACTTTCACACTGATTTTATATGGAAATGTAATGCACAGACTGCTTCAGTAAGACTCAGCTTCTGAAAGGTATATAATCAGCTTTGTAAATTATTTCAGTTGTAAAAGCCAATCACATCTCAGAAAGCTAAAAATTCTAAAGTTGAAGGTAATGCTGAAAATGCGGAAAATTCTCTTAGAGTTTAGTACTATTCAGGTTGCATTCATCGTGAGGAGGAAAAATTGATAAACTTTCTATTCCCATTCACACTTTGGAGTACTCCAAAATACATTAGAATTATAATGAATTCATTTGCAAGAGCTGGATATTTAAGCTTGTTGATAAAGTTGATAGCTATAAGTAGAATGTAATATAGCATAGCTATTTACTGTTGTCACAAAGAAAGATTCATGGACAATAGAGGAAAACATCCACAGGAAAGATTATGCAATGAGCCTGGGAATAAAAAAATATAAATTTATAATTTTATATATTCATAATTTACCTTATATTTAAATACATTTCATTAGATAATATAAATTTAGCCATTTACAGGTATTTCTTATGTAAGTATATTTATGTTATCATATGTTAATTATATTTTTACAATATATTTATAGCATTATGAGAAAAATCACCCATTATACTTGCCACAAGCCTGAGTTCATCTATCTAGTTCATGTTTTGACTAAATTAAATTTAATGAGATTATAAATAGAGAAAACATACTGTCTGAAGTCTTACACAAACAATTAGGTGCTTGGCATATCTTCCTTTGGCTTGTGTAGCTTTCTTATCTAAGGGCCCATATAAGTGATTAAGATACTATAGACAAATTTATAACCTGTCAGCTGAGCTACAGGAGCAGATAATGCACAGGCTTTTAGCCCTTACAGAAGCAAAATTAGTATTAACTGAAAGTTCAAGCAACCTTCAGGAGCCCATTTTACTTTCATTCATCCATGTGTATTGATCATAGCTGATGAAATCTATGGATGGCTATATCGGATCCAAGGTCTGTTTAGCCATGTAATTTCTCAAAGTTTCCAATAGAAAATACAATATGATAGGGAAAATAGGAGAAAAAATACAGGTTTGCTCTTGTGTAGTTGTAGCCTCATATAGAAGTAGCATGGAAAGTGCTGTCTGCTGCAACTTGTATACAACTTTCATATATATTTTCATACCTGTGGTTCCATCATCAAGATGCACCAGAAAGGCAGATAGAGGGAAGGATGTATTCTATCCATTGCAAAGGTGACAGGCAATCTTTTAAGTGTGTCTTTTCATTAAGTTTCTAGAAGTAAAGTCTGCGTGGGAAATCAAGAGTTTTCCTGTGAGCTCCCATTTGACCAAGTCATAAACCTGTAATGTCACTAATCTTTCATAGATACCAGAGGGTCTGTAGATAATGAAGAAGGAAAAGCCATGCTACCACCATATCTCTTGTCCAGTTCAGGTGGTTCTACTTAATTTTCTTTGTTCATATATATTTTTGTTATATAAATGTATATAACAAATACATTATATTTGTTATAATATAATAACAAATATATTTGTTATATATGATAAGCTAACAATATCCCTATGCTAACAATACATGTGGACAGCTGGTATTACTCACTGTAGTCTGATGATAAAAAAGGTAACAAATATGTGCAGTGCTTCTTCTGGCCTAGCACTTGCTCTGCTTCCTTTGTCTGAGTAGGTAATCATTCTGATGGGGAAACCTTGAAGGTCAGCCTCAACTAAAAGCAGTAATTGACAGACCCAGGTAGGGTTTTCTTTAATTGCTGCTTTCACCTCTTTTTGATATAAAAATGTGGGTCCTTCCCTTCCTCAGCAAACAGAACACAGAATATGTTCTGATTGCCATGAATGTTTACTTATATAGATGTCTTGCTTTCAGCTGAAAGATCTCTTTATTCACATTTCTCAATGCTTTCATTCAGCTGGTATGAGTCCTTCATTTGCATTATTGCATTTGCATTCACTAAAATATTTGAGACCTCTGGTGGCCAAAATAATATAATATCTAACATTCCTATGAATATTAACAAAATTTTATCTAGGTATATTTCACAAATACTGATTTTAGACCCAGCTGGGGATTGAATGTTTATTAAAAATGCTTTATCTTTTTTATCTCCCGTCTCAGAAGCATCAAGATATTCTCATAAAAGTAGTTTTCTTTGTCATCCAAAAATATCGTACATTTAATAAATGTTTAAATAACTAATTTTTCATTGAAAAATCAGAAGACAGTACACTGAATTTCATTATATTTTGCATTTAAAAAGATCATAATTCATGGCAATTCTATTTGATTTCTAGGCCCTATATTTAAAGTGGTTGATTTCTTATGTATTTCTGTGTCTGAGTTTGTTGTCTGCCACGTGGACATGGAATGTGATTTAGAAACTAGACACAACTGCTAGTGTACACCTATATCTGATAAAAGCAGACAAAATATCTTTATCAACAAAAGAGAAAAAAAATCTGTCTTCTTGTGTATTTAGTATTGTTTATAGTTAGTTTTTCTCCTGCCTCTCAGTCTCAACTTATGTTTCAATAAGTTGAGAATGAATGAAAATGCACTGTATATGGCTGGAAACAGACCAGAAGACAAAGCAAAGCAAATGTTAGCTTCACCTTGTTTTTAACATTTGTGCTGCTTTCATTGTTGTTGATAGGAGTGGGAGTAGAGCACTTTGCTACTGAGAGAATGTATGATCTTCTTAATATATAGGGTTAAAGTCCCAAACCTATATTTTGTCCTAAATGAGTAATGAGCAGTTTTTAGATATTCTTAAAAATCTAAAAACTATGTCTAAAGTAATGTCTGGGTAGAAACTGTTTCAGTTAGGGAAATAGTCTTACTTTTAGTTTGTCTGGTTTGTCTCCATAGTAATGACTTTCTACATCACTTCTTATGTTCAAAAGTATCATACAAGCATTATTACCTCTATTTTATCGTTTTATGGAAAATTGGAAGAGAGATGAAGTTTATGGAAAATATTTAGGGGAATTAAAAAAGGACTCCAACCTGAATAGCTTCTCCCACAGCAAAAAACATGATACAGTCCATTATAAAGCAAAATATGCATAACTGCAGAATTTGTTAAGAAGAGGTTCAGTCTGCTGGTAGGGGTGATCTGAACTGGCCTGCCAGCTATGATGACTGCTCATTCTCTCCAAGTAATGAAAAAAACCAGTATATGCTACCCAGGATGAGCAGCAATTTCAACAGCAATAAGATTTGTAGTAATGCCAAAAAAATCTCCACCCAAGCTAAACATGCACACTTACCACATGCAGAAAATTTGATCTCATCACCTAATAACAACCACCAATATCTTACATTTGTACCATGTGATTATTGTATTACAGAAGACAAGATTTTTATCTGATCAGCATTAGATCATTTTTGGTAAATGGAGTGTTTACCCTTCCACTTTTAAAATTGTCTCCTTACAATCATATCTAAACCTTGAAAAAGCAGTGAGTTCTTGGTAGTATTTATTATAATTCCAAGTAGTGGTTACAATTTGTTTTCCTGAATAATAATAAAGTAGTACAAGGCAGGATTGACTTTAAAAAGCAAAATGCTAAAAAAACATGCTTTCTTCATGGTTGCTATTATGGTATTACTTAGTAGTAAATCAGACTAGACACTATACAGATTCAAAATAGACACCATTCTCATCTTGAAGAATAATCTTTGAGTGTTAATCTAGACTACAGTACTATAATTTTCTGTGCTCATATTTGTGGCGCATCACAACACAGACACAAATTGATGAAGAGACTCAAATCCAACTTTATTACAACCAAGCCCTTTTTTATCCCCTTGTTCTGTACTTTCCCAACCTGCACAAACATGCCACATTCAATCTCATTGGCCCCTGTAAAAACCTCCAGGTAAATAGTCCAATCACAATGCTGCAGACCCTCTTACAACCCACACATTGTCAACTCCCAACACCACTACATCCTGGCCCATCCCCCCAGGGCTTGCTTGTTTACCTTTCCTGGCCTTCAACGTTCCAACTTATCGCCCCACAGCTTGTTAAGCATTAAGGCCTCAGAGCTCATTCCCAAACTGTTTTTCAAGCAAATCTTATCACCTTCACTCCCCACACATGTTGCATGTACTGCCCAACATTTTTATTTAATGCATTTTCACTCTATCTAAAATAAATAATTTTATGCTTTCTACTGTTTTCAATGTAGCTGGCTTAATGATAGTATTGATTATGCAACTGCTGTGCAACAAGCGTGTTATAAACCATCATTATATATGTATGGAGGAATATGAAATTCACATTTTTCATCTATATATGTTAAATTAATGGAATATCACAGAAAATAATTTAATTCATATTATTTGAATTTGCAAGTAAATAATTTTCCTAGACAAAAGATGACAAGAGTTTTCCATTGACATCCCTTGATCCTGATTAAATCTATTAAGAAGCTGACTGTATCTCTAGTATGAAGTAGGTTAGTAGTATAGCATAAAGTAGCAAAGCTGGAAAGCTCTCCAGATAGCCACGTGTTTTGAAAGAAGTACCTTTCCAAGCAGAATTTGGAAGACAGATTTTCTTGCGTGTTTCTCTGGACTGAAATGTGCATTATTCAAGCAGATCTGATTTGCTGGAAGTAAGCATAATGGATAGTTAGACTGCACTACAGGTTTCAGCTAAAAATAAAAATAAATAAAAAAATAATAATTGCTTTGTTTATGCACAGTATTCTAAGAGATGATTCATAATTCTTGTTAGTAGTACTGTTACAGATTCAGACATTTTATGAGATGTGTATGTTTGTAGTGGTTTTGGAACACAGCTGTTTGCATTACAGCTAAGAAGATAATACACTAATAAATTGCACATGCAACTGCTTACTCTTATTTCAACTGGGAAATGAAAATGTAATGAAACAGAATTCCATTTTGATAACATTGATTACCCTGTAGGCAGTTTAACTTTTCAAACCCGTTTTTATAACATTCTACGTAAAAGAGACAAACTCACCATGTATTATGTTTTGTTAGTAATCTCTCAAGTGGCTTGAATACACTAAGCACTCTTTCAGCAATAAGTGAGTAATACTAAGTGATGTACTTTTAAATCCTGAGTGCAACATAAAGGAAAAGCCTGTTTCTTTTAGTATAAAAAAAGTAGAGTTATATCCTGTAGTGATATTTTGGAGCAGCTGAATTCTAGGGGTACTTTTACCTAGCGTGTTGCTGAAGAAGCACAAATGATGAGTATCTAAAATATATGCATTTCTTTCTAGAAGCTCCAGGTCATTGTTCTGTAAGTTGTTCTGCTGGTTTGGGCTGGGCTAGAGTTAATTTTCTTCATGGTAGCTGGTATGAGGCTATGTTTTGGATTTGAGCAGGAAACAGTGTTAACAGGGATGTTCCAGTATCTGAAGGACACCTATAAGGATGCTGGGGAGGGACTCTTTGTTAGGTACTGTAGTGACAGGACAAGGGGTAATGGGATTAAACTTAGGGGAAGTTCGGGTTAGATATAAGGAAAAAGTTCTTTATTGTTGTCCTGGGTTCAGCAGTAGCAGTCATCTTTCTCCTTAGTAGCTAGTACAGTGCTGTGGTTTTGACTTTCAGCCTGGGAACAACGCTGATAACACCGATGTTTTTAGTTGTTGCTAAGTAATGTTTACTCTGACCAAGGACTTCCTGAGTCTTATGCTCTGCCAGGGAGGAGGGGAAGTCGGGAGGAAGCAGAGACAGGACACATGACCCAAAAGAGCCAATAGGGTAGTCTATACCACAGCACGTCATGCCCAGTATATAAACTGGGGGCAGTTACCTGGAAAGGCTAGATTGCTGCTCAGGTTGGGCTGCTTATCGGTTGGCGGGTGGTGAGTGGTTGTATTCTCTTCCCTTGTTATTTCCCTTATCATTATTATTCTTGGTGGTAGCAGTAGCGGTTTTGTGTTATACATTAGTTACTGGACTGTTCTTATCTCAACCCGTGGGAGTTACAATCTTTCAATTCTCCTCCCCATCCCTCCGGGAGCGGGGAGAGGAAAGGGGAGGGGGGGGGGAGTGAGCAAGCGGCTGTGTGGTTCTGAGTTACCGGCTGGGCTTAAATCACTACAGATCATTGTGAGCTTTTGTTATAGCTTCCTTGGAGACAGAGGAAATTAAGCAGTCGTCCACTTTGCCTGGTCTCTCAGAGGATCCTTCTGTTGCGGAGTTGCTGAAAGTCGAAGAATAACAAGTGCCAATCGCGACCACAGCAGCGCACCGGCGGCAATATCGCACCATCCATATTCCCAGCCATAAGCTGATCTGTAGACTGGAGAGCCAAGGAGTGATCAGTAGGACCTGCTCACCCTTTAACAGCCCCATATAGCCAGCGCAAAAGTCTAACCAAGAGTGGATACTTGCAGTAGACTATTGTGGCCTGAATGAATTCACATCACCCTTGAGTTCTGCCGTACCAGACATGCTCGTACTTCAGTATGAACTGGAGTCAAAGGCAGCCAAGTGGGATTCCACAACTGATATTGCAAATGTAGTTTTCTTAATTCCTTTGGCAGCAGAGTGCAGGCCACAGTTCGCTTTTACTTGGAGGGGCATCCAGTACACTTGGAATCGAATGCCCAAGGGGTGGAAACACAGCCCTACTATCTGCCATGGGGTGATCCAGACTGCACTGGAAGAGGGGCAAGGTCCAGAACACCTGCAATACCTTGGTTACATTACTGTGTGGGGCTATACAGCGGAAGGAGTTTTTGAGGAAGGGAGGAAAATAATCCATATCCTGGTAAAATCCCGTTTTGCCATAAAACGTAGTAAGATCAAGGGACCTGCACAGGAATAAAATGGCAAGATGGATGTCGCCAGATCCCCACAGATGTGATCAACAAGATGACAGCAACGTCTCCACCAACTAATAAGAAAGAAACATAAGCTTTCTTGGGTGCTGTGGGGTTCTGGAGAATGCCCATCCCATATTACACTTTGATTGTAAGCCCTCTCTATCATGTGACCCAGAAGAAGAATGATTTCAAATGGGGCCCTGGGCAGCAACAAGCCTTTGAATAAATTAAGCGAGAGATAGTTCATGCAGTAGCCCTTGGACCAGTCCGGAGCAGGCAGGTTGTGAAAAATGTACTGTGTACCGCAGCCGGGGTGATGGTCCTACCTGGAGCCTCTGGCAGAAAGCACCAGGGGAGACTGGAGGTCGACCCCTCGGCTTTTGGAGTTGGGGATATAGAGGATCTGAGGCCAGCTATACCCCCAAGTGATAAAGAGATAGTGGCAGCCTATGAAGGGCTTCAAGCTGCTTCAGAAGTGATTGCCACTGAAGCACAGCTCCTCCTGGCACCCCAGTTGTGGTGACACGGCACCCCAGAGAAAATTGAGTCAGACAATGGGACTCATTTCCGAAACAACCTTATAAACACTTGGGCCAAAGAGCAAGTCATTGAGTGGGTATATCACATCCACTACCATGCACCAGCCTCTGGGAAAATCGAACGGTACAATGGGCTGTTAAAAACTACCCTGAGAGCAATGGGTGGTGGGACTTTCAAACATTGGGATACACATTTACCAAAAGCCACCTGGTTGGTCAACACCAGAGGATCTGCCAAC
>JANHGB010063161.1:1916-19151 GCA_026283785.1 Coracopsis vasa
TTGCTCCAAGCCCTGTCCAACCTGGCCTTGAACACTGCCAGGGATGGGGCAGCCACAGCTTCTCTGGGCACCCTGTGTCAGTGTCTCAACACTCTCGTATTAATGAATTTTTTCCTAATACCTAATCCAGATCTCCCCTCTGTCAGGTTAAAGCCATTCCCCCTTGTCCTGTCCCTATGGGCCCTTGCAAAAAGTCCCTCTCCAGGTTTCTTTTCAGCCGCTTTAGGCACTGGAAGCTGCTCTGAGGTCTCCCCTGTGCTGAACAAGCCCAACTCTCTCAGCCTGTCTTCATACAAGAGGTGCTTCAGAGCCCTCTGATCATTTTTGTGGCTAACAGGTCCATGTCCTCCTTGGAGGATGTTGACAGTGGGGTTTCTTGTTTGTGTGGTTGTTTTGGGTCTTTTCCCTCTGCAGTGGAATCACCTGCTCAGTTTATCTCTGTCTGAGGCAGATTTTAACTGTGTCTTGTCTGTGGTAGAAGATGTGGTAAAGCTTGTGTGTTTGTATGGCTAAGTGATAGATACAGGAAAAGGAAACTATAAACCAGCTGCCAAGTGGCAGCCTAGTGGTATGGTTTCAGGGGCTGAGGTGAGGTGGGAATGAGTGCTTCTTGCTGAGTGAATGTTTGCCAAAAGCTTTAGAACTGCTCATCTTTGAGTTAGGAGTGTGTTGAGGATGGGAAAACGGCTCTCTGAAGTGTTTAGACTTGGGAGCTGATTTCTTGCTGCCAGTACCACATAACTATGTTCTGGGACTTGGTGCAGAGGGAATGCTGGGCAGAACCCTGTACAAGTACTCTAATGCTGTCTTCCCATGTATTCTCAGGGCCAGAGCCAGTGCTGCTCTTTGCCAATCGAATCGATATCCGACAAGTGCTGCCTCATCGCTCAGAGTACACGCTGCTCCTGAACAACCTGGAAAATGCCATTGCCCTTGACTTCCACCACAGCAAGGAGCTGGTGTTCTGGTCCGATGTCACTCTGGATCGCATCATGAGGGCCAATCTGAATGGGAGCAATGTGGAAGAGGTGGTTTCCACAGGGCTGGAGAGCCCAGGTGCGTCAGCACAAGAAAAGGCAAAAGCCTGAGGGCTGAGCATGATGTGAGAATAGGGGTGGGTGAGTGGAGAGAAGTGCGTACCCAGCATTCAAAGTGGAGTGCATCTCCCTGAGCAAGGGGAGAGGCTGGATGGAATGGGGGTTAGATCACTGTCCCCCTGGAGTTAATCTTGGCTGATGGGGGAAGAGATAGGAGGATTGAATTGAGCCTCTTATGAGACTGAAAGAGAATGGGAACTGTTCTGAGCAAATCCTGCTCCTGGTTTCATTCTGTTCTTAATTGTCCCCTGGAGATAGGTGGACTTGCTATTGACTGGATCCATGACAAATTATACTGGACAGACTCTGGGACATCCCGAATTGAAGTAGCAAACTTGGATGGGACTCACAGGAAAGTGCTGTTGTGGCAGAACCTGGAGAAGCCACGAGCAATTGCTCTACATCCTATGGAGGGGTGAGTGGAAGCATAGGACCCCAGTGAGCACTCAATGTAGGTGCTTCCAGGTGAACATCGAAAACCCCATCTCTGGTCACAAAGGCTCTGGGCTCAAGCCTTCATTTGGCATTGTCAGTTTGGGGAACCTGGCAATGCTGAGGCTTTCAGAGCCTTCATCCTATTTTGAGCCCTAAAGGTTTCACCAGCGTGAAAGCATTGGGTGTTACCATGTTGGCTGACACTTATCCCATGGCTGTGACCCAGTTTGATGCTCAAGGTCACAGGACTGATAACTGTTTTGCCCTGATAGGGAGTGATGGTGGGTGCAGTATGTGGGACATGAGTTTTAAAGCCTGTCTCTCCCTACCTCCTCCAGCACTATCTACTGGACTGACTGGGGCAACACTCCCCGCATTGAGTATTCCAACATGGATGGCTCTAATCGGCGCATCATTGCGGATACACACCTCTTCTGGCCCAATGGGCTGACCATTGACTACGCAGGACATCGAATGTACTGGGTGGATGCCAAGCATCATGTCATTGAGAGGGCTGATCTTGATGGGCGGAATAGGAAGGCTGTTATTAGCCAGGGTAAGTAACAGAGCTGTGTACAGGGAGTACTATCTGTAGTAAAGACAGAGTAGCACAATGCTATTCTGAGTTTGAGCCACTGGCTTCTGCTTCTGTACCGTCTCCTTTCACTGTGGGATGAATTCTATTACCACTGGGGGATGGGGTTTGCTATGTAGTGTTTAGTGGATAGGACAGAGAAGTTGTCTGTTATATTAGTGTAAAGTGGGTTGTGCAGGTTGACTGTGGCAAGGCCCAAGGAGCAAAGAACTTTCCCTCATCTCCCTGCTAGCCTGAGTCCTGTTGGACCTGATTATATCCCTGTATTGGATGTCTGTTCCAGGCCTCCCACACCCATTTGCTATCACTGTGTTTGAGGACAGTTTGTACTGGACAGACTGGCACACCAAGAGCATCAACAGTGCCAACAAATTCACAGGCAAGAACCAGGAGATCATCCGCAACAAACTGCACTTCCCTATGGACATCCACACACTGCATCCTCAGCGCCAGCCAGCAGGTAACTGCAGAGAAGGTAGAGACCCATTTTAGCTGCTAGAAGACCTGCTGTCACCCACCACTCTGTAAAACAGGGAGATGGCAGGCCTGAACCCAGTATATCCACACAACCACCACTTCTGTCCAGGGCTGGTGCAGAACTTGCTCCATGTGGCAGTTCAGCCCTGGTAACCTGGTGTTAGGTGTTACCACAGCTCCCTCTGCTGCCACATGGAAGTGGAGACTTTTCAGTAGCAAACACTTATGGCCTCTTTATCTAAGAACCGTTTTGGGAGGGGGAATAAATGGCAAATGGGCACTAGTAATGACTGACACCTCCCTTGCTCCTTTTCAATTGCCATAATCTAGAAGTGAATTGAGTTCAATGCTGTATTTTAAAGTTGAGCCCTACAAATGGAGTTAATGCTTTAGTTTATGTTTCCTTAATCTCAGTTAACTTCTGGGTAGACAAATTACAGGGTCTTGCCCCTTTGGTTGGTGTTTATACTCTTTACTCTTTGCTTTATGCGTGGTTGTTTTTGTCTTTGGCTACTTGAGCAGGGAGAAACCGTTGTGGGGCCAACAACGGGGGCTGTACTCACCTCTGCCTGCCGAGCAGCAAGGGTTACACCTGCGCCTGCCCCACGGGCTTCCGCAAGACCAGCAGCCATGCCTGCGCCCAGAGTAAGTGAGGTGGGACCACAGCCTGCATGCTCCGATGTTCTGAGGGTGGCAGAGGGTTGGCAAGGGGAGTAAAAGCAGCATCAAGTTGTTTCCAAGGACATGCATTGGATAGACTGAGTTAATAGTATTAAGGGCCCCACCAGAGGATGCTTCACCTTCTTAATGCATTCCCCTGTTCTGCAAGCCCTCACTAAGCTTGATGGGTGGGGATACAGAGAAGCTCCATCTTTGCATCCTTATTTCAGGGCTGCTGTTGGTGCCACTCTGCTTGTCACAGCTGATTGTTTCCCTAAAACTCCCATAGGAGCTGTGTCAGTAATGAACAAAAAGTCCAGTCCTCTTAATTGCCACAGTTTCTCTCAGTTTGCAACCATGTGGAAGAATTAGGCCAACTGTCTCCTAGATTCTCATGAGCTATTCTCAAATGGCTATTTGATTTGAGGGGGGGTCTGAGCCATTCCTTGATTGACTTTGTTTCCCCAGCATAGGCTACCCCCAGGAAACAGCTCCCTACTACTCTGTCCCCACCCCTTCCCACCTATCCCACCCAGTGATGTTTTGGTACCAGTAAAATCCTGGGCTGTGACCTGCCAGTGAGAGATGATGGAGGTGGTTAAGGTTGGCTGTAGCAGGGAATTGTCTGTGTCTATCACTGTGTTGTTGAACTTAGAGAAATTAAAAGAAGACCTTTCGACCTTTGATCAGGTCTTGACAAGTTCCTGCTTTTTGCCCGAAGGATGGACATCCGTCGGATCAGCTTTGACACAGATGACCTGTCAGATGATGTCATTCCCCTTGCTGATGTTCGCAGCGCTGTGGCTCTAGACTGGGACTCAAAGGATGACTATGTCTACTGGACAGACGTTAGCACCGACTCAATCAGCAGAGCAAAATGGGATGGATCGAGCCAGGAGGTACAGTGTTAACTACGTGTGGAGTTCATCTAGCCAGGAAACTCCTTGAGCATCAGATTTGAAGGCACTGGGATACACTGGTCTTCTAAGGAGCTTCATTAGTTTGCCTAGTTCTGGCTCAGAAGAGCCCTAAGGTCACTGAGCACTTCATAAACCAAGTCTGGTGCATGTTCCTGGTATGGCAAGCCTTGAATTGGGACACAAGGCATGTTGCAATTGTGAGCTGTTCTCAATTCCTTTGTTGTGCCCCTAAAATCTGAAAGGAAGAAGTATTAAATCCTCTGTTATATACTACATTTGGAACAAGAGCCACACACCTTGGGAATGCTTCTTGCACATGTCCTTAGGCTAATGTGCCACAGGGGAAAAGAGTTGAAAGTCTGGAATTGCAGTTTGAACAGACTTGAAAAATAGATGTTTCCCCAAATGTAAGACTCATTTGAACTTCTGAGTCCTTAATACTCTCTTGTATGGCATTGCTTTGCTTGGACTTTTGCCTTTTGAAAGTTAGCATTGTAGTGAATGGGTAACACATTGGCCAAGTGCTTACTCCTGAAGGTCTAATTTCACCAAGCACTGTTTCTTTGTTGTTTTTATTTAGGTTGTAGTGGACACCAGCCTGGAAAGTCCAGCTGGACTGGCAATAGACTGGGTCACCAACAAGCTGTACTGGACTGATGCAGGTACTGGGATCCTCTGCTTTACCTAGGCTTCTGTCTTCCTTATCAGTGATGAAAACTGGAAATCAGCTGGGCAGTTCTGTCTCATTTGAAGTTTGTCTGTTTCTGTCTAGCAAAAAAATGGAGTTTTTTGTGTGCTTCTAACAAAGTGGGAGTTGAGGTGGAATCCTCAGTTTAATTCTCTTTGCAGTATCCCCAGTACTAATTCTGTAGAAGGGCTTATAGTAGAAGTCAAGTACAACTGTTGTCTTGCATTTCTGTTTCTGTGCATTCACCTGTCTTCCAACAGTGCATCTTGGGGTGCAGCAGGTAGTATTTGGAGGATGTTCCCTGCTGGAAAGTCATAGTTCAGATAGATCTAAGAGGGGGTGATTCTTTTTTAGCTGTTCTCTTATGCCCACGTAGATACCTTGAGGCTTAGGGAAGAGCTGGTTTACATTCATGCAGGACTCTGCATCAGTGACAGCCACAGAGGTGACTTGAGAGATCTAATGGCAGGTGACACTTTGAGCCATGTTTCTTACCTATCTTCCACCTATGAACAGATGGATGGAGGAAAAAATGCATTATTATATGGATGGTTTTTGCCTTAGACCTCTGGAATCACAAGAACTTTGATCTCTTACTCTCTTTCTGGACTTCTGTAGGAACAGATCGGATAGAAGTCTCCAACACAGATGGGACCATGAGAACTGTTCTGATATGGGAGAACCTAGACAGACCAAGAGATATCGTGGTGGATCCTGTTGGAGGGTGAGAGATTCTTTCTTCTGGAATGACATGGCGATTCTTGAATGTCTAAACAAGTTCAGGCTCTTTGGTTTTGTGCAGTTGTCTTTCTGTGGTGCCATTGTTCCACATCCTGCCAAAGACTGAAATTAGAGACCTGATTTTGGATGCTAGTGGAACAAGATAAGCAGGGATGATTGCTTGTTGTGCTGTAGAGCTTGCAGGAGCTGGCTGGAGTTTTCATGTGTTTATTCTGGGGACATAATAACTAAAGATGTGGTACAAAACCTGTTGAGAACGAGGCCATCTGGATCCTTTCTGTTTCTTTATTTCACATCTATGTTGGATTTGTGTTCAGGCGCTCTGCTTATCAACCAGAGTTCAGTTAGAACGATGTCCTCAAGTGAATTACTTGATCTCAAGCACAGTTGTGGCCTCTTGGCTTCAAAACACTGTTTGAGAGTATTGAGGGATCAGCTGTGCCATGGACAGCAAACCTGAGTAGAGTAACTGAAACAAATGGTTTCAGTAACAGATTTTGCTTCTGAATCATAAGACCTTGTGGAGCTGGGGATAGGGTGAATAGGAAGAAGCTTTCCAGCCATTGCTTTAGAAATGCAGAAGGTATTGAATAAAGGCATGATATTCCTTCCTTGAATGGGTTACTGGAAGACCAATGCAGCAAGAGTATAAAGAGCCAAGAGTGGAGACTGATAAATAATTGGTTAATTTTTAGAGCTTGAACTATTACCTTGAACTTTTTCCTCCGTGTTGTAATTAGGCCAGCCCATGGGCAGTGGAAGGTATATAAATTTGAGTATGATCCTTAGGTACAAGAACCCAAGGCTGAACATAAGCACAATATTAACCCAGTGCTGCTTCCTGCTAGGGCCTGAAGGCACCAGGCTCCCTTGCTTCTCTAACACTGCCTGGCTGTAGTGGCAGTGAAGGAATGCGGGTACTCACTTCTATCTGGGCTTGTGTTCAGGTTCATGTACTGGACTGACTGGGGAGCCAGCCCCAAGATTGAGCGTGCTGGTATGGATGCCTCAAACCGCCTGGTGATCATTTCCTCCAACCTGACATGGCCTAATGGGCTGGCTATTGACTACGAGTCACAGCGCTTGTACTGGGCAGATGCAGGCATGAAGACCATCGAGTATGCCAGTCTGGATGGAAGCAACAGGAAGGTAAGGGAGCCATTTCTGAGGAGGGTGTCTGGGAGCCTGAGGTGTAAGTCTTAGAGCACAGAGTGCTGATGGCCCCTGCCTCTTTCTCCAGTTGAAAGTGAAATCTCCAAATCAAGATGTGCTGGGCTGCTTTCACTGGGAGAGAAGAGCTCCCAGTGCAAACTGTGTTTGAGGGGAACCTCCTTCTGAGGGCTCATGTTGCCCCATCACTCTCCTTTTGCTGTGACTGTGCATTATGATGTTGAGAGGGGGCAAGGGAAGCCTTTTCCCCTTAGTGACTTCTTAGTAATGTTTCTTTGGGGGCTGGGGGTAATCTGACCAGGTGCTGATTGGGAGCAATCTGCCTCACCCCTTTGGACTTACTCTTTATGGCGAGAGAATCTACTGGACAGACTGGCAGGCCAAAAGCATCCAGAGCGCAGATAGAAGGACTGGGCAGGCTCGGGAAACGCTGCAGGACAATCTGGAGAATCTTATGGATATTCATGTTTTCCACCGGCACAGGCCACCAGGTACAGAGCTCATCCCAAGCCACATTGAGCTGAGAGCTTGCTCAGGCTCTGGTATGTGGCACAGCTCTCCTGCAAGGAGCTGACCTGTCTGTCAGCCCTCAATGCCTTAAGTCTCTGGGTGGAATATGAGAGCATGAGAATAACTCTTGGCTTGGTATTTAAGGGCATTCTAGAATGCGTTTCTGTAGCTGTTACACCCCTTTTTTGTGCTTGTGCTACTGGCTTATGGATTTCTCATCCCCTTTCCTATAGTACGTACAGCGTGTGAAGTTGGCAATGGAGGCTGCAGTCACCTGTGCCTCTTGGCACCTCTTCCAAAAGGTTACAGCTGTACCTGCCCTACTGGGATCAACCTGCAATCCGATGGCAAGACCTGCTCCCCTGGTTAGTCCTCTCTGTGGGGTTCTCACTGTAGTTTTGTATCACAGCTACCTTTTGTTCCTGTCTTGTTAGAGAACAGAGTTCACATTGATGTGCTTATCTGCTTTACCCCTTGAAAAACCCATTTGATTCCTGTACCTTCAATTTGAGTTAGAATTGCTATGAAGAAACTTACTGATACTGGATTGATGCAGAACAAGTATGTCTTGAAATTATGTTGTGCAGCTAAAGCAGATGTCACATTTTTCCCTATAGTTATGCCTCAATCTTGAGGGGGATTCTTTTTTATCCACATGCTATATTCTATAATAGGTCTGTACACGTTCTTGCCTTGGACCCTCTCTTTGAGGAAGACACTTGGCTTCAGGCCATGGTGTATCCACTCTTTTCCTTAGCTGAAAAAAATGACTTCTAATTCCCAATTCCATATGAGCAGAAGTAAATTCTATGAGTTCACTCCTTTTCAACTTGGATGTAAAGAAGCTTTCAGTAATGCTCAGTAAAGCTTTTGTACCTAGAGTCCCCATAAGCTGAGATGTGTCTGAGACCTCCCTTTTCCACTGAAGTGGATGTCACCCCCGGAATGTTCAATTGATGATGCCTACAGTTGGCTGAACTTGTTCCTCACTGATACCTGTCCATTTTCACCTCTCTGCAGGAATGACCAGCTTTCTGATCTTTGCCAGAAGGACTGACATCCGCATGGTGTCTCTGGATATTCCCTACTTTGCAGATGTTGTTGTCTCGGTCAATGTCACCATGAAGAACACCATTGCCATTGGAGTGGATCCTCGTGAAGGTCTGAACTTCTTAATGTATCTGACTGTTTGAAAGGCAACAAGTGACTTCATATCTAAACACCTGAATAAAGACCAGGTGCAGATCTTACTGTAGGTTGTAAATTTGTGTAGGTCTTTATTTCTTATGTGCTGCAGATATTCCTTTCCAGTCAGGAAAGGAATGTCCAGATAGGAAAATACTAGCTATCATCTAGCTATCACTCTAACTTAATAGTCTTGTGCTGCTGATATTCGTGTTTTGAATGGTGCTAGCTGTTAGTCAGACCTGGATCTGGTTTTTATGGAGTTTACTGCTTGGTTGTTGGGGTTTGGTTTGGTTTTGTTGTGGGCTTCTTAGAGGTTTCTTTCTCCTTCCACCCAGGAAAGGTTTACTGGTCAGACAGCACACTGCGGAAGATCAGCCGGGCTGCTCTTGATGGCTCACAGTTTGAGGACATCATCACTACAGGTAAGAGAGAGTTTGGACTGGGAGCCTCTTGCCTCCATGCAGCATGAAAAGAGTGGTTCTCTGGTACCCTGCTAGAATAAGTTTTCAGTGGAAGGGCAAGCAAAGCTAAAGCAAGTGCCTCATGAGGTGCACAAGGGGAATACCAGAACTCCTGACTAAGCTGGGAGGATACCAATACACCTTTCTGTTTTCTCAGGTCTGTTGACTACAGATGGGCTGGCTGTGGATGCTATTGGCAGGAAGATGTATTGGACAGATACAGGAACAAACCGGATTGAAGTGGGCAACCTCGACGGCTCCATGAGGAAAGTCTTGGTCTGGCAGAACCTGGACAGTCCCCGGGCAATAGCTTTGTACCATGAGATGGGGTCAGTGTTGTCAAGAGGCTATCTAGGGATTAGAACAGGACTTTTGACTTCTGTTTCCTTAATAGTTGCTGTCTTTTCCCCAGGTATATGTACTGGACAGACTGGGGTGAGAACGCCAAGCTGGAACGCTCTGGAATGGATGGCTCTGGACGTGTGGTACTGATCAGCAACAACCTGGGCTGGCCTAATGGACTGGCAGTGGATAAGGCTGGATCCCAGCTGCTCTGGGCTGATGCACACACTGAGGTCCGATTCTGTTCTTAAGCAGGGTTTGTTCTAGGGTCTTTGGTAGCCTGGAGGCTGTTTTAAAGCTTTTGAGCAAGCTATTAAAAGAGCAAAATAAGCTGTTTTGAGTGTATGGGGAGGATGTACTTGAGTAACATCACTTGTTTAGGCTGTTTCCCGCTAAGTGTAGTAATTACTAGCAAGAAGATCCGTGTTTTGATTATGGAGCTCATGTTTTACTTCTTTCTTTAGCGGATTGAGGCTGCAGATCTCAATGGTGCGAACCGCCACACGTTGCTGTCGCCAGTGCAGCATCCCTATGGCCTCACTTTGCTGGACTCCTACATCTACTGGACTGACTGGCAAACTCGCAGCATTCACAGGGCTGACAAGGACACTGGTGCCAATGTCATCTTGGTGAGGGCAAACCTGCCTGGCCTCATGGACATTCAAGCTGTTGATAGGGCACGGCCCCTGGGTGAGTTGCTCGGCTGCTCCCAAACCAGTGGGTGTCTGGTAACTGGGGCAGCCCCTCAGAGCTGTCACTGAAGAGTTGTTTGGTGTAAAGCATGCGTGATAGAGTAACTGCTCAAAAATCAGCTTTTCTTCACTTCTTTCCTCTTGTTTAACTATTTTTGCACTTCTCCCTGTTTATCCAGCTCCATAGGTCTGATGTTTGCTTATTACTGCATGTCTTTTGCCCCCTTCATCCCATTTCCCTCACTGGGCTGCACTGACAACCTCATTCTCACGCACAGCAGAGCCACTTTCTTAGGAGGACTGAATGAGTCATGCCCTATTAGGCTTCATCAGAGTTTACTGGCATTGGACAGTTTCCCTTTTTTAACTGCAAAAGGCACTGATTCCTCTTATCCTGACTGCTGAAACTTGATTTCAAGTTCTAGTCATTTTTTCCCAACCATTGAAGGCTTCATCTTCCCATCTGCCACTTCTCTCTACAAAATCTCTGCTTCTTTAGTTGTTCATAATACTTATCATGCTCTCCAGTTACTCCATGCCAGAGTCGGATTCCTTATGTTACTCTCTGGGGATCCTGTACGACCCCATCTTGCCTCCTTGCTTGTCAGTGGGAGCTGCTTTGTGCTGTGGCTTCATTTTGTTGGAATTTCCCAAATGCATACTTCTACAGAAAGCTCTGTGCTGCTTCTCCTGTGGCTCCTAACAGCAGAACATCACCCTTGACAATATGACTTTACAATATAGCTTAAAGCTAACCAAAACTCAAGCCATCATGTCCCTGTTGTCTTCTTCCCACTCCCTGCACCTCTCTTCTGGGTTTATCCCCTCCTAGTAAATAGATGTTGGGGGTTTTTCAATTAAAAAGAAGAAGATATGACCCTAATATGTCAGGCACTTTGAGCAGGCTTCTCTGATGCCTTTGTTTACTTGCCACTGTCTGAGCTAAGTTGAAACAGAAGCTTCTTTGTCAGCCTGGCCTCTGGTGCATTGTCACGCTGCTTCCCCACAGGGTTGGATCTTTCTGTCAGCATTACCATTTGCAGCAATAATAAAGCTAAACTGCAGTTGTGTGAATCTATCAGCATTTGGTTGTCCCTTTTTCCATGGGAAAACTCTGATTAACAAGGAATGCAGGTCAAGGTTTTGCTCCTAATGCTCCTTCTTCTATGCATTCCTGTTCACCTTGCCCAACCATGCCCATACCCACCATGGATATTGGAGGGGAAGGAGGCAGTCTCTGTATGAAGGTTTGTAGCAAGGCTGGGATGGTTAGGATGCACTCAGCTACTAGCAAGTTGTGTGTGTATATAGGCTTTAAAATAAACCTTTGCTCTGTGGGATCATTAAACTTTCCCTGTTTCTAAAGGCTTCAACAAATGTGGAGTTCGTAATGGTGGCTGCTCCCACCTTTGCTTGCCTCACCCCACTGGCTTCTCCTGTGCCTGCCCCACTGGCATCCAGCTGAAGAGAGATGAGCAGACGTGTGACTCTTCTCCAGAGACCTACCTACTTTTCTCCAGCCGTGCTTCCATCCGTCGCATCTCCCTGGATACCAGTGACCACACAGATGTGCACATCCCTGTCCCTGAGCTGAACAACGTCATTTCTTTGGACTATGATAGTGTGGATGGCAAGATTTACTACACAGATGTATTTCTTGATGTCATCAGGTGGGTGGCCAGTATCTGCTTGGCCAGTGCCCAGGTTACCCAGCTGCTTGTGCTGGTTGTGCCACAATGAGCTGTGAAGCGTGCCAGTAAGCTTGGGGAGACTGAGATGACGGCAGTACGCCAGTGCTTACACCTTGGTTTTGGTACACAGCGTCATGTGTATCGCTGAACCAAATGCTGAAGGTGTGTTTAACCTGCTGGAGACTATGGAGAGAAAAGGTGTTTGGGAGGTAGCAGTATGAGGTGGCCCTGTGGTTGATGGGGATCACACATGGAGGTGTGAGAGATAGCCATTCCTCACTACCATTTGTCATTGATTTCCATCCAGGAGGTCTGATCTGAATGGCAGCAACATGGAAACTGTTATTGGCCAGGGTCTGAAGACTACAGATGGCCTGGCAGTGGACTGGGTTGCCAGGAACCTCTACTGGACAGACACAGGACGCAATACCATAGAAGTAGCTAGACTGGATGGAAGCTCCAGGAAAGTGCTGATCAATAACAGCCTGGATGAGCCCCGAGCCATTGCTGTCTTTCCCAAGAAGGGGTAAGTATCGGGTACTGGTAGGGCAGGGAGAAGGGCTGTGGAGAGGCAGATTGAAGAGGGGTTGTGAGAGGAAGGAGAGATGTGCCATTTGGATCTGCAGGTACCAGCAAGGGGCTGGCTCTGAGTGAGAGACATAACCAAGCAAACAGTGAATTTGAAGGTTGGGCAGGTAGCTGGAAAAAGCAAGCTACAGGCCACATGATCTTCTCTGAACCTGAAGAACCAGTTAATGGCAATTGAATTCATAACTGAAACTTCCCTTAGGCTAAATGAAATGGTCTTCTTATATTTGCATTTTATCTCTTCAGGTATCTCTTCTGGACAGATTGGGGTCACATTGCTAAAATTGAACGGGCAAACTTGGATGGCTCTGAACGTAAAATCCTGATTAACACTGACCTAGGGTGGCCCAATGGATTGACTTTGGATTATGACACCAGGAGGTGAAAGATTGTCTTCTGTTTGCATAGTGTTAAGGGATGTAATGATGTTTTTTAGTCAGCTTATGAGTAGCATTGTGGGTTTGGGTTTGCTTTTTGTCTGATCCATCTTGACTAAAAAGTGGAAAGGAATTGTATAGATGGAAGCTCACCTCTTTCCATGTTCCTCCAGGATTTACTGGGTGGATGCGCATCTTGATCGCATAGAGAGTTGTGATCTCAACGGGAAGCTACGGCAAGTGTTGGTCAGCCAAGTGTCACATCCTTTTGCTCTGACACAGGTAAGAAGACTTTCCTGCTGCCACCGTTCTCCCTGGTGTGTTGATGAGTTTGGACAGTGGAGCCTGGGGACAGGAACTGATACAGTCTGGGGAAACCAAGATAGCTGAGGGGACAGTACTTAACTCTTCTGTGGAGCTAACAAAGGAAGTTTGTCTGAACTCCTGTGGGGTGTAGACAGTCATTTTCTTTATGGTAGAAGGGGAAGGGGTTGAAAAGGCCTTTATTTGGGGCCTTCTGCCACTGGGATGGTTTTTTTATGGGTATCCTGTGTCTTTGTGGCTAACCATGCTAATAGCTGTGCTTTTTCTTTGCTGTCGCCCTGAGCAGCAGGATAGGTGGATATACTGGACTGACTGGCAAACCAAATCTATCCAGAGAGTGGACAAATATTCTGGGCGGAACAAAGAGACAGTCCTGGCCAATGTTGAGGGACTGATGGATATCATTGTGGTTTCCCCTCAGAGACAGACAGGTAAATAGGAGGATCCTGATTCAGGCAAATGCTAATTGCAGACAGAAGGATGTCTAACAACTGTGCTGCTGTAGGTGTCAAGACAGAATCCTTTCTTATCCTCAGACTGTTAATGCATTTTCCCTGTGCACATTCCATGTCTGCTTGTGACATTTCAGTCAAGTACATCTTAATGGTGTTCTGTTACAGCTTTGATTAGCAAATGTCACTTTCTGTGTTGTTCAGCTGACATTGTGTTAAAACAGAAGAATGTGAGCTTTTTGGGTTTTAGTCTCTGCAGCTGTGCTGACTGGGTTCCTGTCTAATGATTTCCAGTGCCTTCCTTTCAAGACTGCCTTAATCCTACCAGTGTCTGACTATTGTCATCACTTTCTTAGCAGTCAGATGAAGAGCATGTGCCAGAAAGCATCTCTAGCTGAGCAGGAAAGAAGAGTTGTTGCTCTGAGCTCCTACCTGATCAATGCAATGTATTTAGAAAGCTGCTTGTTCCTTCCAGGTTCTAATGCTTGTGGAGTGAACAATGGAGGCTGCACCCACCTCTGCTTCGCCAGAGCTTCTGACTTTGTCTGCGCGTGTCCGGATGAGCCAGATGGGCGGCCCTGTTCTACCAGTGAGTTTACTGAGTGTCAAAGGGGTAGTAGCTTCCATAAGTGAGCTACTCCCACTGCTTGTGCTTATGCAGTGGCAAGCAGCACATCCGAAGCTCTCCAGTGTATAAAACATTATATACTGGAAATAAGGTGGTTGTGAGTAATACAGCCACGTTCTCTCTTTTATGCTGACAGACTGGGTCTGAGATGGGGAAGCTGCTCATCTAGGCCATTTCAGAAACAATCTGTAGCTTACCAGACTTGTTCATCTGTCCCACAAAGTTGAGGTTCTGCTTATTTTTCTCTGTTCTAGTTCCTGGTGTGGTGCCCTTTGGTCCTGAGCCCACCAGCGTGAGAGAGAGAAGTCAGACACCACCTGGCAGAGCAGGTACCTCAACAACCAAACCTCTCACGTCTGCAGTGGAAGGAAAGTAAGTGCTCTTGTTGCCTTGGAATTGGGGTGTGAAAGTCACAGCTTGTACAAGGTGCAACATATAAGCCCCCTCTGGTTGTCATCATCCAGATAATACCTGTCCCTAGCCAAAAGAGGCTATTTCAGCTCCAGACTTCACATTCCTAATGGGAAAACCATTTTGGTAAAGAATGCAGAACACTGTTGAGCTGGCAAGGCAGAAGTGCAGAGATCTTTCTGTCTGTTCTATTGAAATGTGTGTCTAGGCTGACTGTGCTGAAGTGTTAAAATCCTCCTGAGACCAGGTTATTCAGTTGATAGATTTTTTTAACTCCTAATTTTGACAACTTATTTCTGAAAGGAGGAGGAGGGACTCTGTTCATTTAATTCACTGGGAGAACTCAAACCTGACTCAGATGGCTGAGGAAGTGGTTCTGCTCTGATCACAAAGGAATAGCTTGTTTGGGGCAGAACAGAACCTTTGCAGCTCTAACATTTAAGTTACAATGCAGGTAGTTAAGAGACCTTCTGTAAATTCCCTGCAGCTGCTATTCCTACTGCCCAGGAAAACAAAGGAAGTTCTGGGTGGGTTATTTACAAGGCAAAGCTTCTACTTTGTTGGGTGTGATGCATTGGACAGAAAGATCTTTGTGCTGATGTTAGGATGATATGATTTTTGCTGCAGCACTGATGCTGAAATCTGTGCTCTCATAGATGTGTGCATACACCTGTGTACCTGAGAGGCAAATCTAGAATGACTTGGATACAAAGATACTGCAAACCTATAGTTGATATATACACCCACACCACCACCACCCATATGTATGGTCCCCTGTCCTCTGGATACAGAATACTGAAGAGGGGAAAGGAAGGCTCCCGTTGTTGAACTGGAAATGGAAGGGCTATCAGTGCTACCCAGTGCTATCCTATCTTTTGGTACCTTTGATACTGTTGATGCTACTTTCAGTAACTAACTGTCCTTCTGTCCTTCAGCTGCTCTGACAAAGATGCTAGGCGAGGCTTGTGTACCCACACCAATGAGGCAGTGCTGGCAACCATGGGTGAGTCCCTTTTCTTTAACTCTTTTCCACCAGCGTTTTCCTCCAGATGTGCCCATGGCCTTCCAGTCCATAGTGTCTGAAACTCAAATTTCAGAATTCAGACTTGAATTATTCAGATGTCCTCTGAGCAGAGCGAAGTGTGCCTGAGGATGAACATTGGTCATACACATTCATTAGCCTCTATGGGGAGTTTTCCAAAGGGCACTTTGGTTTGAAGAATAGTTTTCCTTCATCTCATACCTCATCCACTGGGCTCTTCCCATTAATGATACTCTGCCTTACCATTCCCTTTGTGTTTGGTTGAGGATGGCTGACTAGAGTAATTGTTTTCCACTGCAGGAGTAACCTGTCAGCAAAGGGGTCTAACTCATCGTTATCCAGCCACATTACAAACATCTTGATGCTCCTTGGTCTGCTGGGGCCTGGTTGGGAGGAAGGGTTATCATATGTTTGGTTTCATGTGAAGCCAAACCCTCTGCTGAACCTTGGTGTACTGACATTTTACTTTACATAGTTCTGTATGGTGTAAAATCCCTGTATTAGGTGTTACACCAAGGTCAGTGTTACCCAGTAGAAGTGGAGGAGAGTGGATAAATTACCTTTGCTGTTCACTTTTCAGGAGAAGGCCTGCATGTCAGCTACATCATTGGAGGTCTTCTCAGCGTCCTGTTTATTTTGCTGCTTATTGCTGCTTTAATTATATATAGGTAAGTGATCTTTTTCCCCCTCTCTTGGCCAACAGTAAAAGCTAGGGTCATGGGAGAAGAAAGCTCCTGAAAGCACTTCATCTTTCTTTGTCATTTACAATCCCTTTGTTCCCCATTGGAAGCAGTGTTTAATGATTTGATTTGCAAGGTTTCAGCCCTGTGCAGGGCATGCAGCTCTAATAGTTGAAGCCTTAATGACTAAATTTTCTGTAGAGACCTCATGAGTCATGGACAGGGATGTGAGACAATTCACAGATAGCTTCACCAGTTACTGCCAGTACAGCTTTTGTGGTTACATGGCAGTGCTATACAGGTAGCTGAAGAGCCAGGTGAAGCCAGCATTCCCTCTCTGAGGGACAGTGAAGATTGCTGGAGCTTTCCCCTCACTGAGCACTTGGGAGGTTTGGATCCTGGCAGTAGGGCCCTGTGTCTTTCCTGACATTTCTCTTCCTCTAGGCATAATAAGTCCAAGTTCACGGACCCTGGTCTGGGGAACCTCACCTACAGTAATCCCTCGTATCGGACATCTACCCAAGAGGTGAAGATTGAAGCAGTTCCCAAACCAGCCATGTACAACCAGTTGTGCTATAAGAAAGAGGTAAGAGTTTTGCTGCTAAGGACACAGGAGCCCAGTTCAAGCTGCTGTTGAGTATCACAGGCCTTTGTGAAAGTGTTGCAACTTGTCAGCGTTGACTTTTAGGGTGTAGGTGGACAGCTGGAGTGAATTGCTCAGATTTCTATGGAGATGAACCAGCACCACTTCTTCCCCACTGAGCTGTAGTGAATTAGACCTGTCTTCAGCTCTCTGCTTCTTCCCAACTTCCACAGTGTCTTATGTTTCATTTGCATTGAGTGCTGCCCCTGGAAGTACCAGGAGTCAAAGGGAATTGTCTTCCCTGGACACAGTCCGAGTTGCTGACTGTTGCACCAAGGTTGCTTTGGACAATCACCAGGGAACCAGGCAGCTAGAAGGGCTTCGGTAACAAGAACATGGCTCCTGGATGTGCACTGCCTGGAAGGGGTGGGATAGGGAGAAAACTGGAGCCCTTATTTAATGAAGCATTTTAAAGGCCCTGCA
>JANHGB010063166.1:0-42066 GCA_026283785.1 Coracopsis vasa
GGGGAGGAGGGGAAGAAGGAGGAAAGGTTAAAATCCTCAGCTGGTGTCTTCAGTTTTATGTAGCTGAGAATCTGGCCCTATTCTCCCAGACAGGCATGCTGGTCTCACAAATGAGGAGTTCTGATGTCCTCACAACACAGGAAGAGGCATGAAAGGACAGACTTGAGGTACACTGCTCTGATGTGCATTAACGTGGCTAAAGGTGCTAAGTACTTTTTGTTAATGCAGTTGGTCCATACATTCCTGGGTTGTCAATGGCTCCTTTATCTGTGTACCTCTTAAAAGCAAAGCATGTAACTTCTGAGCTGCTACACGCTACTGAAGCAACTCCAGTGATTTATCTATGACAGGTTTATGGATCTACCCAAGTTGTAGACACTCGTTCATTTTTATTGACATGTACCCTTAATTCCTGTTGCGAGGACATTGGTTAACGAAGCCTAATTAAAACAGAGTATCCTGTAGAAGCAACCAGTTTCTAGAAATTGTTTCTCTAGTCATAGCTGTACTACAAAGGTAGTTCTTTTTCTCTCCATGCATTATTTCCATGCATTCTTGTTGGCTGAGTGTGCTCCACAGTTGTCCAAATGGTCCTGCTACACAGAAGACGGGCAGCAATGTAGTGCTTGCCTGGACATACTCATTTACATCTCTCAGTTTGCTGCAACTAACAGTGTAGGTATTGTATCAGTGTTGCTCCTTGGACTACTTCAGACATCACTCCAGCTGCTGCCCAAGGACAGTCTGGTATATAGGTATTGCTAGATTTTTTTGGCTCTTCCCTTCATGTGGTCTATGACCATTCTCACAGCAAGCTGTGATGTCCCCTCAAAGGTCTGCCAGGAAACAGACCTGTTTAGACAGGGGCTGTTACAGATGAACTCTCATATTGTTTAGGACATATGAGATCTGATTTATTGCCTTTTTTCTTTTTTGACGTAATTTTTGTATTAGTAGAACCACAAACATCTTTGCTGCCAAAGACTGACCTCTACCCTAGCAGTGTAAGCAAAATTATTTTTAGTTCCCCCTTTTTTTTTTTTTGCTGATAATAGGACCCAAGGGTGGCTTAAGAAATACCGAGAAAATTAAAATATTGGATGGATAAATGAGAAACACAAGTGAAAAAATGCAAGTGAAGTAAGAAGCAATAATAAGCCCATGAGGTCACTGATCATATCCAGACCGCATCGGGATGCAGGGAACTTGCAGTCATTCACACAGCAGCTATCACCCCCCATGGAGAATGGAGGGTGGAGTCCAGATCTCATCAGTGAGGTCATCTCCTTTCTAATCCTACACTCTTCATACTTTTGGAGCTCAACTGCTGTGGTTTTAGCAGGAACTGAGCTCAGCCCTGCCAGCCAAGGGGTGCAGAGTGTCAGGAATTTCTGACTGCTCATCAATTCAGCCCGCCCCCCTAGCTGACGTTGTTTATAAGTCCCTGGACCCTCTCTGCTTAAAGAGAAATCTAAATCCACCTACTCCCTGCACGTGTTGTGCTATTGATGCACCACAGGGCTGAACTTGGCCAGCCTGGGAATCTGACCCACAAACGCCAGTGCATGCACTGGTAGCATCTGGTTAGTGTGGCACCTAAGTGCCTCTGGGTGCATAAACCACAGGGCAAGTAGATCGGTCACACTTCTCAGACCCAAAGTGCATGAACGTGAAATGGAAAAATGCTTGTGCAGTGTTCTGGGAGGTCCCGAGTTCACTGCCCTACTATCAGACACACTACCAGGTATTATGCTGATTATGGAACATGCATTGCATTCAGTCTGGTTTGGACAGCAGAGATCAGAAGGAGCTGTTTTTCCTGCCTGCTCTGCATAAGCAGCTGGAAGAGTTTGTCCCCATCCATAGATTAGGAAGCTTTTTAATATAGGCTCCAGAGCTGGGTGCGTAAAGGTGGGCAGAAGGAGCACCGTGCTCTTACTATGAAGCTTTTCTGTTCTTTGGGGGTTTTTAACCTGCAGCAGTTTTCCAGCCATGCTCCAGAGCCTGTCAGATTTGTGAAAAGCACAGCCTGGATCTCCTGAACACTGTTCTCGCACTTTTCAGATGTCAGAGCCCCCTGCCTATTGTGGTGCTGTAGCTATGGGTGAGAGTATGGGCACACAACCAGGCTTGTCTGCTGCGTGATTTCTTTAGCTAATTATTTTTAACAAATCTAATTCAGGTTTTGCAATTCTTGATGTGGGGTTTTCTTCCTGAAAGAATAAAATAGAAAAGTCACTGATGATTTGTTCTTTCACTGTATTTCAGTGCCAATGCATCATTTAGCGCTGCAGCAGCCATCAATACCCACTCAGCCACTATCGTGCAGCTTTTCCCTGTCATTCACTGTGTCATTTAGAAAGTGATAAAAATCCCAGCTTAGAGCAGTACACTCGCTTTTGTGGTCCCTTACTTCCAGCAACCTTTTAAAGCACTGAACAAAATTAGCAACAAATTACTTTATGAATACCAAGTCCTTTTGTTACAGGGTTCTATGAGTTTGTAATACTGTCAGATTTCAATTAAATTTAAGAAAAATTAAGTTGCTCTGTGTGGCTGTTTGCTTAGACAGTGAGGCAATTATATGTAATAAGGAGATCTGTTTAACAATTGCTCCTAGTCATGGCAACATTGCAGCGTTATTGTGCTTAACAAGAAGACAGACTGTTATATTGTTTTTGGAATGTGGGAAACCAGCAATAGCAGAGGCACACCATGAGCTTAACACATAGAGTAGGATTTTTTTACGTTACAGCTGCAGTGAATTAATCGTTAATGACTTTTTTGTTCTTTAAGGGAGTCTGGTTTTGCACGTAGGTTAAGAAAGTGCAAGATCCCCAGTAACTTGTACACTGTACCTTCAGTATTAGGCGGGCAGCAAAAGTACCCTTAAGTCTAAGGTTTTGTGGATCAAAACAAAAACAACTCTATGGGTACCACTTCTTTCTTTTTTGAAAAGAAAAGGAGGCCACAGAATAAAGTAGCCATTGTCCTATCTGTGTGTGCCCATGAGATGTGATGGCAGGTAGTAATAGAAAACATCCTGAGTTCAGTGCCCCAGTGCCTTCCTTTCAACCATTATGCCATGGGGTAAGATAACTAGAGTATATGCTACTCTGATATTATGGTGCAAGTGATTCCGTGTATTTGTGAGCACTAATGGATATGGAGAGTTCAGACATAGTCTTTCACACATGGGCATGACAAATTTTGCTCTCTCTGCCCAAGTGTGCGCACACTGTTTGCCTGACAGCATAGCCCACTGCTGCACAGAGGAGTCCGTGGAGTATTTTACCCTGGAGGACAGAAAGAGGAATTTTACAAATAGCACCATTTTTTCCTGTGTTGGTAAAGTGTCGTGTTTAGCATTAGAAGAAAGTAGTTCTATTCTGGGACTCTTCTTCATGGTAGCGTGGCATTTTGAACTCAGAGAAGCAGCTGGAAAAAGAAAATGTCAAAGTTCAGTTCTGTTCAAGACTGAGTTTTGAATCTTGGCTAAGCTTAACTCACCAATCAAGGAATGTAAGTCAGCTTGATAATTTGTGCCATGAAAAGGAAACCACTTAGGCCTAAGCAAACACAAAATAAACAGCCATGCTTTATCAAAGGAGACAATACAGAAGTCTGTGAAAGAGTCTTCTTACCATAGCAGGAGAGCTGCAAGGGAAGAAACAGCAAGGAGGCACATATAAGAATTCACTTGGTGCTGAGGGGTTTTAAGAAATATTTGAGATTTATTTCAAAACTAAGAGTGAAAACAGAGTGGAAACTTCTTTTAGGGCAGTGGTAGCCAAGTTGAGCTCCCAAACATCTCAAGTGCAGCTCCCACGCTGGGACTGTGACAGAAGCCAGCAGCGCAACTATTTGGCACAGGCAGCATCTCGGAAATCCAAAGGTCCATATGTGGGAGAAAGTTATTGGGTGAGTAGGTGATAAGGTAGCCAGGAAAAGCACATAAACACTAAGAAAAGCAAAGAACTGTGCTCGGACATGGAGTCACTAATTATCGCTAAGGAAAGAATTTGGCATCACTGCAGATAGCACTATAGAAACATCAAGCCTGTGCTTCATAATGATCGAAAAGGCAAATAGGAGACTGGGAACCATGAGGGAAGGAAGAGCAAACAGAACAGAAAGGAGAATTGCACACTGTGACTGCGTCTCTTCAAGTCCCTGTTGTTCCTCTCAAAAATGACACAAAGGCCATAGAAATGACAGGGCAACAGCCACAATCACAGTTATAGGGCAGCATCTGTGAGGGGAGCAGAGAGGTACCCTATGACCTTCCAGCCTGGAGAAGAGAAAACTTGGTCTCCAAAGTCCTGGTGGCTGTAACGAAGGGTGGGAGGGTAAAATTCATACCTCCTTCTCAGTACCTAAGACCTAACGACATTAAATGAATTATCTTGCAACAGAACTGGAACGAGAGGAGGAAGCACTTTTCCACGTGGCACATAATTAAGCTCAAGTACAGATAACTCTGGAAGCCAAAAGTATAAATTTGTTTAAAACATAATTTGACAAATTCATGGAGGAATTTATCAAGGGTTGTTAAATACAAAGCCAGAAGTCTCCAGCTCAGAAAGTTCCTGAGCAACAGGGAAGAGGAAGGTTTCATGACACATTAGACCCCTTCCTGCCCTCCCTTTTTAAATTGCCACAGGAGGCAGGAAGTGTCATCTGTTCTGACATCATACTGCTGTCCCAGTGTTCCTGAATTATCTTGTGCCAGGCTGCTGGACTGTCCTGAGACCCAAATATATTGCTTGCTGTACACTGATGGATCTGCTGGAAAATTTTGTGTCTCCTATTTACAACTCACTTCCAGACCTACCTGTCCCCATTGCTCTGTAGGGTATGCTGTGTTTCTTTTATATCTCAGCTATACAAAGATTTTTCTGTCTTTCACAAGGAAGGTTGCTCACACTGTTACAGGGAAATGGCAAACAAGAAATTACTGTGAGAAAAAGAGGTGCTTTGCAATAAAACCAAATTAAAATCCCTATTGAAAACTCTGACTCATGGTCTGAAGTAACACAAGGGAAAACACAGGAAAACTTATGTCTATCAAGCCCCTTAAAGTAGTTATATGAAGTTCAAGAACAAAGGCTGCCGGGAACGTGTCTGTCAGAGCAAAGGAACTGGGGAGATTGATCAAGCAACACTGAGCGAGTTGCACTTCTTAGAACCCAAGTCCAAAGAAAAGGCGTCAGAGCAGAGCTGATGGTTATGCAGAATGTATACACCCAAGAAAATTCCAGTGGTTTTATATGTCTTTAGAAAAAAATCACAGTTTTTCTGACTTACTGTGTATCAACTGTTTCATTTCATTGCATTTAGCTGACCTGTAACATGTCATTCTGAGGCAAATTGGGGTATTCAGTGTTTGCCTTCTTTAGCTCAGTGTCTACATGAGAATCATTCAGAAGCCCAGTGCCTCCATTTTACTCATGGGGTTTACCTGCTTGTCATTCACCAGCTGGCTTTGTCACAGGAAAGTATTATGTTGTGGGACATGTGGTCGTCTAGGAAGCCTTGCTCATAGAATAGAAGAGAGTTCAAAAGTCTCAATAAGACAATGTGCTGAAAGAGAAATATAGTTTGGAGTTTTATTGCAGGAAGAAAAAATAAATGTTCTTTGTAATATTGTACATTAACTGTTTCCACTTGGATCAAAACAGTAAAAACCATATTTTGATGTTTTTCAACTTCTTTTGCAATATTAATATTTTCCTAATTTCTTAAGGTTGCATTTTGCATCAGAAAATAATTTTTTTCAGAAAATTTACAATAAATTTTAATAATGAGACTTAGGCAGGTAATTTTTCATTCGATGTTCTGAACGAATGTTTTTTTGTTATAGATACCTAAAGGACACGACTTCACTCTGAAACCATCTAGCAGAGCGTGATATTTTGGACAAAGAATAAAATATATTAAAAAGCATAGTAGCTACAGAGGAGGGGCTACACATTTGATGTATATGTCATGAGTAAACCTATCATCAATATTGTGACACTGGTCAAAAAGCCATTGAGGTGGCTGCAGTCAAACTCACAGAGGAAATCGACTTACCAAAAAAAGCATATGTGACAACAGCAATTAGTTAACACCTAGCAGAAACTACTGTGGAAAGACATCAGACCATTATATTTTTGGTTGTGTTTGCATATAACTTTCAACCACAACAATGAAGGTGCAAAAGAATAATTGGGAAGGGACCTTGCTGTGCCACCTGCTATGCATACATAAACTCAGCATACCCTGGAGGCTTCCAGTTAAAAGACATGTGGATGATAGGTAAGAAATGTGAATAAACCACATGAGAAAACGAATACAGTGAAGTATTAGCAAAGCACAGTCCTCCTACATGCTGTTCAAATCACAACAGGACACACATCAGTATCAGATCATATGCAGAGCAGAATAAAAGATTCATTTGAGAATCACATTCAGAGTCACATCCTAAATTAGATAGAAAGAAAGAATCCTGTCTCAATGTTGCAGAAGTTTAGGGGTGCAGCCAGTCTGCATCCGATTTTAGTCCTATTTTCTCCTGAAGTACGTTGAACTAATCATCACATTGAACCAGCTTTACCAGTGAGTGGCTATGAAAACCATAACTCCAGAAAAGTCTGCATGGACAGGGGGAACAATGCAGTGTTCTTCCTCAGAGAACAGAGCTATCCACTCAAAAAGTAAAAGCAATCTAGTATCTCTTAAAAAAAACAAACCACAATCAAACAAACAGAAAAACATCTTCTTTTCTTTGATTATAACAATATTTAAAAATATCTAATCGCCTTTGGATGCAAAGCTGGCAAGGAAAATTCCAGTCCAAACTGTGAAAGTTTGAGAAAGTTAGACACATTTGAAATGAGGGGGTTATAGATAAAACCAGGTTTTCAACCCTACCTCAGGCAGATGCAACTGGTGCTTTCATTCATGGGTGTTAAACCCATTTTCTCTGGTGGACATCGACCAATATATTGCCAAGCCATGGAGGCTAAGAAGAGAGGTGGACATACTGTACAGTACATGAGTATTTCCTTTGCTGAGATTGCTGCTCACCTATCTCTCTTAGACCTGGTGATTATAGCTGGAACCAGGTAAGGTCAGCACAGTGTCAGTTATGCAGCGTGCACACACCATGGCCAAGTTCAAAAAGCTTTAGTTCTTATATGCAGCCCTCAGCATATAAGCACACTCTGAAACCAGCTGCTTTGCACACCAACGCTCCTTATGTATTCATATCTCATGCAATCACAGGGTTCTGAATGCTGAGGTGGTCAACATTTCAGACTGATTAAACTGAAAATGTCTTCTGATTTGTAACTCCTCTCTTCTGTGTCCATCTGAAAACAATTCTGTTCTTAAACTGCCCAGAGACCTCAGGGAGCATCTGCAGATTTACTGTTTAGAATTAATTTTGTATTACTGTTTCACACTTTTTTGCTCTTCTAGAGCAGGTTCAACAGGCTTAAAGGCAGCAGAACCGCTGTTTCTAAGTGTACAACTGATAGATAACAGCGGTCACCATAGGCTGCCTGTTGGGTCTTCGGCGATGGAGTAGTGAACTGAATGGCATCATGGCCACCCATGAAGGTCTTGCTATAGAACAGCAACCTCTTTTTCTGAGTAAAACAAGAAAATGATATCTATGTGCTCAAGTTATACTAAAGATAAAGCACAAGCTGAATGATGCACATCAGTTTCATAGGTGTAATGCTTCCAGATGTTGATGTTGTCTTGCTGCTGGCACTTCTTTTCTGATGCATTTCTTCAGTATCTATTGTTATCTGAGAGACTTGTTTCATTTAGGTTGTGAGGTTTTTTAATACTCCTTCACTCTTTGCTTTTTCTTAATTTATATTAGGCATTGCTTTATGGGACACACAAAAAAAAAGCAGGAAATATTGTGAAGTAAATTTTTATCTATTTCTGTAACACTTGGCTTGAAAAGCAGAGCTTGCGTCCTCTTCAGATATACGAGCTACTTGTTAAAGAACTCCAAAGTCTGGGTACAAACTTAATTTGGTCGAAGGAATGAAAAAATCTCAGTCAACATTTTATTGAACTTGAATACAAGCCAGAAAAATACTTCCAGACAGGGCATAAAACATATACCAGAAAAGTGAAAAAGAACCAAAGATCAGTTGAGAAGACCTTATAGAGACTTATCATCTTATGGTTATACATACAACTTGGAGGATGAGAGGCTGGAGATCAGCCCTGCAGAAAATGATCTGGGGGTTGGGTTGACAGCAAGTTGAATATGAATGAACAATGTGCCCTGCAGCCAAAAGGGACAGCTGCGTCCTGAGGTGCATCAAGCACAGCACAGCTAGCTAGTTCAGGGTGGTGACTGTCCTACTCTATACTGCACTGGTGTGGCTCCACCTCAAGTACTGTGTGCAGTTTTGGGCACCTCAATATAAGGACATCAAACTACTAACAGCGTGTTCGGAGGAGGGTGGCCAAGATGGTGAAAGGCCTCCATGGCAAGACTTACAAGGAGGGGCTGGAGTCCTTGGCTTTTTCAGCCTGGAGAAGAAAAGGTTAAGGAGTGACCTTCCTCAAGGGGACAGACTAGGAGGAAATACTGATCTGCTCTCTCTGGTGACCAGCAATAGGACACAAGGAAATGCAATGAAGCTGCCATCTAGGCAAGTTCATATTGGATATTAGGAAAAGGCTGTTTACTGAGAGGGTGGTCAGCCACAGGAACAAGCTCCTTGGGAAGTGGTCATGCCACCAAGCCTGTCAGAGCTCAAGGAGACCTTGGATGATGTTCTTAGTCCTATGGTTTAGTTTTAGGTAGTCATGCAAAGAGCAGGGAGTTGGCTGGATGATCCTTATGGGTCCCTTCCAACATGAGATACTCTCCAATTCTCTTAACATCCATACTATACGTACTATAGTCCACATACATAAAATACATATCCATACATCTGTACTATATCTTTTTCCATATATCTACCCCATGCATATTTCAGCAAAATGTTTTTCTCCCTTGTCATGCTCATAATTTGTACTAAAAGTGTATTTCTCTTCTGTAAAACAATCAAAGAAAGAAATAGTATTGTGTATTTATAAACTGCGCAGAGTTTGTTAGCATGCATCAGCTCATGCATACTGCTGTCAGGCCTAAAGATGTTATCTTAAACACAAAGGACCAAGCATTCAGGAACCTATCCCAACCTGAACGAAAATGTAACCACTTACCCTGTCCTATCAGTGTTCTTTACTGTCCCGAGTGCAAGCAAAGCATCTTCCTTATGCATCACTAACATTTAAAGTTCTTCAAGCAAAAATAGGTTCTCGATTAAAAATGTGTTTTACAGAATTTGCATGAGAGAAATAGAATAAAGTTTAGTAAAATTCTCTTCCTGATGCAAAAGAGCATCTAGTTCAGCATACTATTTCTATGCAGTGTTAATGAGAGAAAAAGCAATAACTTTTTGTCACTGGAAATATGACTCAGAATAAGAGACAGAAGATCTACTAGTTAAGAAAAGAGGTTTTTTGCTAATTTAATTAAGTAGTTATTTAATGAAGTAAAATGGCACTTTAAATATAAGTATGTAAGCCTGCAAAGAGTTTAGGAACACTGTGTTTGTATTTCAAAAGTACCCTGGGTTAAGATTATTTCTCCTTAAAGGGTGACATCTGGGTTTTACAGATGGAGAAAGGACTTTGAGTTCTAGCAAGATTAGTCATTGCCAGTAACATCACCACTGTACAATAGGGAAAGTATATTTTTGGGTATAAAGTTACTTCCTACTACGCAGGGACTGCAATTGCATAGATGTGGTAAAAGATTTCTTCAATATTTTTTTCATAAGAAATGTTGACAGGGAAGACAAGCTCATTTCAACAGTTTTTCTTAAATATGCCCTTGTCCAAAATCTCAGATCATAAAGGTTTGGACATGTACAAACTGAAAAGCTTAAGTTGAAAATAGCATGTAATTTTTTAGCCAAATATCTTACAGGTTGGATGTAAAATGATTATTATTAAAAAGTTTAAAAGTTTAGCTGTACTTTGGAAAGAAAATGCTTTTTTTTAAAAAAGTACTTTCTTAAGAAAATATTTTTTGTTGAAAAAACCAAAGCAGCAACAGATTTAAGTCTTTGTGCATGATACAAAATTGAAAACAGACATTTCCCTTAGGAATGGCCATTTCATCAAATTTTCCATTTTTACCAAGCAGTTGTTTTTCTACACACAAGGTGGGGGAGGAGTTTTATGACCACTTTTCTATTAGTTCTATTATCCTTTCTTTTCCTTTGTATTATGCCCACCTTGGGCTGGGGCTGCAGCGGTCCTGGCTGCTCCCACGTCACTGGGGTTAGGCACCTGCCTGATAGTTGCCGGGAGCAAAAATTCTTCGCTCAAGGCTCTTTTACAACTCCCTGGTTTTAAAGCGAGCTGTCTTGCACCACCCCCAGATATAAGCTTCCTCCACACATTTATTACTGAGCTGATGCCTTCAGGTCCTCTGCATGCATGAGCAAAATCTTCACTCAATTCCTAAAGCCACTTGGTCATGTAAAGTGCCTTTTACCATAGAAAAGCAGGTACTGTTCTGCCTCTCTTCTCACTGTGCTTTTCCACAGCTATGGGACCCTATGTAGAAAGTCAGCTATCCCACAAGTGGCCTCACCTGACTTTTTCCAGCCATGTTGCACAGAGGTAGGAAACGAAATGACTGGGGCTCGCTCCTTGGGCACTGACTGCACCTGGGAGGCTGTTGGGTGGCTGCCTGCCAGCACCAGCTGCGCAGGGACGGATTTGGATGCCGCTGTCCTATGTGGATGGAATAATGGGGTTATTCTCTTGCACATGGGCAGATATTCAGCCACGCTGCAGCAGGGACAGGAAGAAGGGAGTAGAAGAGAAAAGACAGTTGAGGAAAGAGAGGTTGAAATAAAGAACCTATATGCAAGCCAGAAACTGCAGGAAAAGGCAGGATTGTGCCTGACAGTCTATTTTTATCTTGGCTGACAAGAATCCGATGTGTTGTTTGGGTAAGGATACTGTGCCGGCTTATAAGCAGAGCCAGTCGTGGGATGGAGAGAACATTGCAAATCCCCATGTTTTCTCCTGCTTAGCCTTCCAACCAGCAACACTGGTCTCCAGCTGCTTTGTACCAGCTGAAGCTCCAACTCCTGTCATTTCAGGAGCACTGGGCCTGAAATGACAGGTATTGGAGCTTCAGCTGGTACAAAGGCTGCCAATCTCCAGTGATTTCTCTGCAGCTTAGTGACTGAACGCAAGCCGAAGACCTGGCCCTTCATTACAAAAATTATTGTGTTCTGTTAGTTCTAAGGAAAGGGAAGACATCCAAAGAGGAGGGAAGGGACTACAAGGGGATGGCAGGCGAGCCAGCCTGCCTAACATTATCTGGAGTTTTGCCATGGGCTCCCCATTGTGCCAGAATTTGTCTTTTAATTTGTACTTCTTCATGGAGTGAGCTTTGGCAAACCACCTACCTTTTGTGCCTCTCTTTACCCATACACTAAGCACAGAACGATAAATGCTATCTAACCTCCAGGTCAAGGGAAGCCTGTGGCTTTTAAAATCCCTATTGATTTGGAAGGCTTTCATTTGTTACTTTGAAAATACACAGATGTTTAGATAGGTGAGGTACTTTGAGGTGTCATGGGCACTTCAGTATTTCTGAATCCTGCCCATGATGGGCGTGCTGTGGGCCAGCCACAGCTATGCACCTGGGTAGATGGACCAAGAGACAGCATCAGCTTGGTTCTAGCTGTTGCTATTTACTATGCAAACAGAGGCTTTTCTTGGAATATTTAGATATTTTACAAAATAAGCCACAAAGCTGCTGCAGCACGGCAGCCACCACCAAGACTCACAGCCCAACACAGCTACAGGCTGCAGACCAAAAACAAAGCCTTGGTCTCATTATGGATGCCAGTCTCACAGTGTGCCCTTCCTGCGCATTCAGTCCCACAGCCACACCATAAGTCAGGTTAAGAAAATGCCCTGGCTGAAAACTAAGCACTCCTGAAAGCTGACTTTTGGGGTCAGGCTACTCCTGCTCAGGCTCATTCCTCGGGCACCCCACTGTATACGTGAGGCTACATTGATACTGAGGTCTTCCAAGTGAAATTGTGAGCAGCACAGCTCTAGCCTTTGCTGCACATTGTTTGTACATTTGACAGGAGATTTGAAGGAGAACTCCCTCATCTTTCTGCTGTGTATCATTGAAATGGCTCCAATTTTGCAACACTTGGTCTGTAGTTCTACTGTGTGAGGCCTCAGCTCCAACCATCTTAAACCATGATCCTCCCAGGCCAAGAACTCTAGGAAGACAGCTTGCATTGCTAAAATTCAAAAATCCACCCCTTTAAAATACATATTTTTCATTTAGAGAGTGACAAAATGGGCTGACTCTAGTAACCAAAGCAATTATATTATTTTTATGATTCCAACACTGTTACTCCTTTTCCTTTATAGCATGGATGTTAAATGGATCCAGAATGCAAACTTACCTTGCAGAAAACGCAGAGCTGTGGAGAGGGGATGAAAAAGTTTCCAAATCAGAGCAAAATTTTGTGACTTGGATTAAAAGTTGCCTCCAATTTGATTTAGAACCACCAACATATTTCCAATAATTCATTTGGATAATGTTTATCCATCTCATTTGAGCTTCTCTTATGTTAAGTATGATGTGTTAGCTGGTATATTTAATATGAAGCATGTTAAAGATATTTTAATATAGAAAGAAAATGAAATGAAAACATGATAAAGTCAAAACAATTTTATCTTATATCAAAACAAAATCTTTTGATATTATTAAATCAAGAAAGCAAAAATGAAATGTTTTGACTTTTTCTCGTTAAAAATGTTTGTCAGAATTGACACATTCTTGCAAAACATTTGGATTTTGACAAACAGAATTCTTTTTTACAGAAGAATTGTTTCACTGAGCTCTAATTAAAAACTGGCTAACTCACAGAGCTCAAAAAATAGTTGTCAGTGGTGAATTATTACCAGGGCTCAAGATCTATGGCGAATGGGATCAGTTCACTGCCCAGTGCTATTTAATATTAGCATGTGTGATCCTGAAATTAATATAAAAATGCTTTTGAAAATATTCTAGGTAATAAGGGGCTTGGCAGAGTGGCCATGGCCATGGTAGTGTGATGGGGACCACCTTGGGGGACTGGCAACTCAAACCGCGCCATTTTCCTCTAGGAAAATCTAGACCTTGCCCCCACAAGCAAAGATGCTGACTGCTGCCTGACAGCAACTCTGCCTTGGCAGGAAGGGATCGATGAGTTTTAGCTGATAAATAACTAAGCAGTGAATGAAAGCAGGGGAGAAACAAGCAGGGTACTGAGACAAGACCAATAGTGGAATATGGCGTCCTGCTCTGGTACCAGCAATGTGAAACTGTAAGCATGGAAAAGTGTGATGAGGAAAGTATAAGCTGAGTTAGTTTGTATCATTGTTTTGCCTGTCAGAAAAACAACTGAAAGGTGATCGGGGGAAAAATGAGGTTAAAAGGTCCCTTTTTTTAAGCAGAGAGTTACAAAAAGGAATATAAGGCAGACAAATGTTTGGATTTAAAATACTGTCCTGGACATCCTTTCACAAAAGCATTTCCAGCTTTCAAAATTTTGGCACTATCTTTAACAAGTCTGAGTTTTTAACCTTCATTTTAGGGGAGGAAGACAGCCAATCTAGAATCACTGCCCTGCGGCCTCATGCAGATGCAAGAGATACCTGCTTTCCTTCCCAACTCGAAGCTTCCATGGTGCCTCAGACATTGCCCAGGATCTCAGGAAATTTTCAGCATACAGAACCTTATTGTAGAAATATTTCATTCTCAGTGAGCACCATTTTCTTAGGGGGAAAATAAGATGTATTTGAAAAGCTTGGTCAATTTAATATCTATGTTTAATTCCTGCTCATGCTACAAAACTCATTGTGTGAAGCTAGGTTTGTAATTTATATTTCTATTATATTCTTCTCTACTTGTAAAATGGCAAATGACCTTCTTCAACCTTTATTTCTACCATAAGGTCCTTGGGCAGAAGACTACGTCTTTCTGTGTGTGTATTTACATGCAAAGTAAATAGCAAAACAGCTTTGGGTTGTCAGCTTGTTTGCAGCATAGATAATGTCTGTCCTTCTACTGCTCTATTTAAAAAATCTAGTCAACAGTTAGGAAGTGCAACTTCCAGATATTATCTGCCATCCACAACTTGAATATTATATATTTAAATAAAATAATGAACTATTTGAAGGAAAGGAATTATTGTATGCCATGTGTTTCTTTGCAGAACAATGTGACAGTAAGATAACATTTTGCAATTTCAGATCATTTCCCATGGCAAGGAAATTATATTCGCCAGCCAGCTGGGTTTTTTGCTTCCTTTAACGTACACATGATACATACTGGTTAGAACTGATGTTTTTACTAGAACATTCTTGAAAACTAAACCTAATAACTGATACAATGTTAGAAAATTGTGTATCAGCTTCTGGTATTTTCAGCTTCTAAAACCTAATCATGCTTTTCAGTTTTAGAAGTCTTTGTTTTGCTTTTAGAGTAAGATAGCTTTTTATGAATTTGTTTAACTACATGTTATTATAATACACAACATTATGCAAAATACAATGCATAATAATAGTGTATCATACATAATATATATTCTATGTTGTATATTAATAGTTTAATAATATTTAATGTATTTTTAGGTATGTATGCTTACATTTATTAATTTTTGTGTTATATTTTTATACAGAATTATATATTAAGGGATTTGCTTGTTTTAATTGTGATGGTAATAGCTGTTTGCATCTATTACACAGGGGATGCCAGCCATTATTTGCCAGTATCTAGGACAAATCTAGGACCTTGGCAAATCTAAATACACAAAATATGGCAGAAAAATAGAAACAAAGAAAACAAGATGGGCCCAGTTCAGGTTAGTTAACAGGTTAGTGGAAGAGCAAGGTATTAAACTGAATTAGTTGCTCAGAGAAATACATACTTCTGCTAGTGAACCCAGCTCTTCATACGTATGTTCAGAGTCCAAAGGAAGATTTGAAGCAACAGTAACACCCTATTTAGTCCAGCATTATGAAACATACATAGCAACAATAACATTACTCAATGGCAAAGTTTAACATACCACTTATTTTTGCCACTTAAAGTAATTCTTCACCTGCAATATCCTAACACAAGCATGTACTTCTCAAGTGGAGCAGCCATAAATCACGATAGTGAATGACACTGCCTACAAAAATTTGGCACAAAGAAGTGATCTCAGTAGCCTCCACCTCAGCAATCCATTGGTGCAATCCATATATTATTTCTTATAAGCTGAATTTCTCTGCCATCTCTTCCTGCCAGTTTTCTCTGGCCTCCTTTGTTGAGGACCAGGTTATACAAAGTAAGAGGTGATATTTACAACTCTCTCACTACACACACCACCCCTCCAGAAAAAGTATTAACCAACAAATTTCAGTCTGATTCACAACACACAAAGCCAACTGCAGCAGGTTTTGCCAATCTTAGCCGTAGAAAACAGGCTAGGAGGAATTCTGCAATGCTCCCCTGCACTTCAAGCCAAAACCAGCTAAACACTGAAAGAAACCCTTTTATCCCAAATAGTCTTGCTTTATTTGAAGTGAACTATGAGGTTACTTTCTGCCTTTCTATTTTCTCCTCAAACTCTATTTCCTGCTCAATTATGCTGAGCTAGGTAAAGGTTGGGTACAGATCTTCAGATTCACGTTAGCACAACATAAATAGCAGAAGTTGAGTTTTATCCAAGGAGTAGAGCTTGGACTAAATGTGCAGTCACACTGGAGAATTCTCTTCTACCTTTCATTTCCTTTTGCTGGCAGGGTGAAGGGACATCAAGGCCATGCTTTGCCTAGAAAGGTTGGCCCAGATGATCCTGGAGGTCTCTCCCAACCTGGGATTCTATGATTTCTACTTTTCCCTCTCAATTTTTTGTCCTATAGAATCCTAAGCAGTTGAAGTGAACCCTACACATAATGAACAAATACGCTTCCAAAACACGAAGCTCGGATCTTGCAAGCAGACATGGGTTTGGGACACTGTAGCAAGCTGCCCTGAACACTGCTGGATCTCCAATTCAAACAAAACATTCAAACAAAAATGTCCAAAGTCACTACTGCTTTTGAGAATATGCGGCAGAGAAACAATAAAGTCAATTTACTGCAACACCTTTATAAGGAGGTCTCAATATTTTTTCTCAGCTGCAGCATCATTTGCAGTAAAGCTCTGAGTTATTCTTGACACTCTATTGGGTATCTCCTCAGCTTCAGTGCTCCACCTTTATTCCATGTCCCCACTTTTTAGCCCACCGTCCCCCATGTCAATACTCCTTTTCATTAATCACTCTTTCTTCCATTCTATTTTCCCATAATCCTTTCCTCGTCTTTCTCCTCCATGGTGCTAGCTCCTCCTCCTCTCATCAGAGGCACACTCTAATTTCTGATCCTTGCAAATGAAGATCCCTTCTTTTACTCTTCCTCCTATTTACCACTACCTTAGACAACTTCCGTTTTAACCATGAACATGAGTATTGACATAGGTTAAGATTAGGGTAAAGCATTTTTTTGGTCTAGGGCGTAATTAGAGAAAATACTTCTTCATTGTTGTGCAATATTATTAGACAAATCTGGTACTAAACAGCATCTGCAGTGAGACACTGCACTATTTGGGCCAGAGTTATGAGTAGTCAAGTGTTTCTCATACACACAACAGGGAAAAGCTTTTGTCTCTTGTAAAGCTCTACCAGTGTGACACCTGCATGACAACTTAATTCACCCACCTCTGTGAGTTAGCCATCTTCATTTTATACCGAGGAAGTATGAACGGCAAGACAGTTTGGTGTAGATAAAACATCACTACTGACTCGTTACTGAAACTGCTGAATCCAGATAAGGAGCCTGATGCACCTTCTCTGCCCTTCAGAACATCCAGTTGCACAACCCAAACAGTAAAGACTAGCCAAGAGATCACTAGTCACCATTTTAACCTTAAAAGCTTAACTGAATTATGTGGCACGAGCTGGAGTTATCCCAGTTAGTCTATCTTAAGTGGCCAGATCAGCACTGTACCTTGGAACAACACAGGTTTGGTAGGTGAGATCGATTTCATGGTATGTGAAATCTCACAGTATGACCACATCACAGAGGTGAGCTCTCATAGTAGGACCACGGCCCAGAGAAAAGTGGGGCAGCAGCTGCTCACAAGCTGAAGTTTCAAACCAACTTTCAGAAAGCATCTTATATACTTAAAAGGTCAAATAAATGAGGTTTTTTGGTTTCACTCCCTACATAGACTTTTCTTGTTGTTATTTTACTGATAAAATCTGGGGAGAACATGTTGCTGTTTTTATAGTGCAACACGACTGGCAAACCCCCACTTTACAGAAGTGTAGGTTGTAGCACGCATGACTAACGATTAATGATGCTCATTAAAAAATGAAGTTCTGATGAAATTCATTAATGCTTGGCTTGAGTCTTGCTAACAGTTACGCAATATTAAGAGCCAGGCAATTACAGATCTTGGCTGCAACTCATTGAGAGATAAAAGAATACCCTTTTTCCTGTTTAACTCAATGTATGACATGCTGTACTACAAAAAAATGCCGTCTTGAAAAAGCTTCTTCAACAATGAGACACAGTGTGCAGTTCCATTGCCACCTGTGGGTAAGTGCTGGAGTCTCTCAGAATCATAGAATGGTTAGGGTTGGAAAGGACCTTAAGGTCATCTAGTTCCAACCCCCCTGCCATTGGCAGGGACATTTCCCACAAACCATCCTGCTCTATTTCCCAGGGCACAGACAAATAAAGGTATCAGTAGAAAATAGTAACTAATGAAGAGCTGTGCTTCTGACTTGCCCTGGTTAGTCATAGAGTCATCTGAAGTCAACACCACCTTTGCCCTCTCAGCTGACTGCTATTATTTTAACAATTTAATGCATTGCTTCTTTCACACTCCTAAATATTCAAAAACCAGATGAGCAGCTTTATTCTAAAGAGCAAAGTAAGAGACTGGGATGAGGATGGACTGCAGATGAATCACAGAAAACATTAACAGGAGCATGCTATGGTTAGCAGCTTTGGTCTGGAGTCTCAAGGAAGGCATCCAAAAGAGCACGCAACAAGAGGTTTACACAACTGTCTCAAAACCAGTTTCCAATTAAAGAAGTGGTTTTGCCACTACGCATCAGCAATAAAGCACACTTTACAAGACAAACCCTTCTCTACCCATTCAGGAGCAAGTACTGACTCTGAAGGGGGACTGCTGGCAGTGCACACCCATGGATGTGTGTAGGAGATTCCAGGGCACTCTTGTGCAGCTTGACTGCAGTGCTAATGGGAATAAAGCCTTGTATTTCATATAACTATAAACCTATAAACCTATATATATCCTATGTAACTGAAATCGGCTTTCTACTGTTATCTACTATTATGTTGAATTCACTCAGGGAAACTCCTAGGAATGCACATTTTATACAGTTAATATTCACATATATTACATACTGGAGTTCACTACAACATGTCATTTGGTTACCCTATTTTATGTCTGCAGATTGCTCTTTATCTTGAGGAAAAATACCTATTCAGGACTGCATTTTCTGGGGTGACCTCAAAAAAAAATATCTTCATTAGATCCCACAGACAGCTTCTAGCTCTGCAAAAGCTTGCCCTGCATTCTCTGACCAACTTGTGGAGGAAGGTTTACCTAAGAAAGATTCCACATTACAATGGATTGGTTCAGCAGCACAGGAGATCTCTTTTTCACTGCAAGTATGACAGTGAACAAAGAATAACCACAACTTAGCCCCATGGGAAATTTTGAGGATTTGGGCAGTAGATGCCAGGAAAATGTGTCTCTTGGCTCTAAGCAGCAATTCAGTAGGGACTAGTAACCCCAGATATCCAGACATAGCCTGATATCTTCTATTAAATTGAAAAACAACTCAATTCACCCATTCTGTAACAGTAGCACTTTAGCATAAAAAAGCCCAATGGAAATAGGCCACGTGTTTAGGTCAATGAGAGCCAGCCATGCCTGGAGCATTTGAGAATCTCAGGCTGCATTAGGTTGTGTGTATACAGCATTACTTTGTGATCATGACAGTTAAAAGGTGGAGGCCTTGCAAATGAAGAAGGAATCATTATATACAAAGACTTACTTACACAAAACCACATAAGGGCTCAAGCCTCCAGCTGGGACAATGCTTTTTCATTGGCTAAAGGTTACTCTACTTTCACACTCAGAACTTTTACCGCTTTAAGTGTCTGTACTGTCTGTTCCTTATTATACACACAACCCCTCAGGTAGCACCTTAATCAAGCCCACTACCAACACCACCAAAATTCTGTATTTAGTGCACGTGGGAAATGCCATTTCCAGTGACAAGGATGGCAAGCACACAATGGAGCGCAGATTTCATCCCAAGGAATGTTCTCCTCAGTAAATTTACCACAGGCAACTGGAGAGGTTAACTCAAGCCCAAGAAAAATCTGTACCTTGGTGAAATCATTTGCTTTAGAGTGCACAGCCATGATGGATGAAGCAGAGTTCCCAGTGAAATTGGTTCCCCATAGTTAACATAGTCCTTGTGGTTAAACTTCTGAGCAACCCAAACTTTGTATGCTGTCCTTCATTTCCTCAATGGCAAATGATCCCTCTGGACAGCCATGTTCCATCCAATTCCTGCCTCCCTGATGTGAAATTTTAGTGGTCAATGACCAAGCCTATTAAAAATATGCAAAACTGTTAAATTAACTTTGTGCAAACCAAATACTGGCTTAAAGACTTATTTTTAGCTGGGTTGGTAATCCAAGAAAGAGATATGCATTTGAACACAAGTCAAAAGCCTTTAAGAACTCCTATTAAGTGCTTTCAAGCCTGAGAAAGCCAAATAATCACAATATATGCTAATGGTGCAGTTAGAAACAAACTTTATTGTTGCAGTTTGAAATTATTTACACAATATAAATCTCTTTGAAAGGTACATTACTTCATTTAATCAGTGGTAGAAGGCCTTATAATAGCTTCAATAACATTTAGTTCAAAAGAAATACAATTTCACTCCAATGGATAAATGATGCATCTAAACTTCACAACATACAAGAAGGGTAATGGGGACTTTGGGGTGATGACAGTGCTGGAAGATGGCAAACACTTACTTGTAAATTGAGCTAATTTTATTCACAGGACATAAATGGACTCATGTTTAGAAGAACACTGAAAAATATGCAGTAACAAAAGAAATGACACAAAAGAGAATATATCCCTAATATGCTATGGCCCTATTTCTGCAAGTAAAGGGTTTTAGAAAGTTGGACCAAGAGGCTTGAGACAGAACCAGTCAATCTAACTTCTAAGTCATATTTAAGAAAGATTGAATACATTCTTGGTGCTGAGACTATTCAAAGCACTTGTGTACAAAGCAGCATTTTTAACTACCACAGACTGCATTTGAGATACAAAATGTTAAAAGGAATATTTCTACCAAAAAATGATAATCTTTCACACACTGGAGACATGACACCTACCATTTTCTGATAACACTTAAGAATTACTACTACCAAAAGCTTAGAAACGTAAGCCTTTTTTCCAGTTCACGTTGCATTTTATACAGTATTTTTCATGTTTCTCTTCCATGGTCTCTCTCACCTTGTGCTTTGCAGGAATCTTTATGTGGGGAAAAAGACATTTAACATAGGAAAAATGCAGCTTCAATACCACAAAACCAGGCTGGTGCAGTACCTGAAGTTATTTCTCATTTATGAAGTTATTTATTTCATGAAGTTATTTCAGGATTTATTTTCAAAGTTTGGTAGATTTCAAGTAACTTGTTTGCTTTCCAAGTGTTCACTCGACTTATTTCCACCAAGCTCTCTCTGTATCATCTCTATCAACATCACATCAAACCCATTTGGGAAGGCCATGAATAAAGTTCCACACCACAGGGAACTTAAGACAGCAGCTCAACAATTTTAGGCAGCTATAGAAAACAGCTGAGGTAAAATCCCAACCAGAAGTTGAGTAATATGGTGCAGTCTGGTACCTGTTCTAAGGTCATAATGGGCCTCTGGGCCATTCCAGTCAGTTTTCTGATGTTTCACAGTAAAACCCTTTATCAGTGACATTGGTGCAGACCACCACCAACGTACAGAAAAAGTCCAACAAACATTTACGGGCTCCAAATTAACTACGGAAGAGTTTGGGGGTTTTAAATAATCTTTTGGAACATTTCTTCCCTCTCTCTCTCAAACCAGGTTGACTGGTTTCTTAATCACACAACTTATCTGTCCAGGTCAGACCAAACTGGAAGAGTCACTTAAAAATACACAAGGCTTTTTCTAGCGTCTCATCCCGTCACTTAGATGGAGCACCTCCATGCAACTGGCATGTGCAAACACTCCAGAGGTCCATAAGCCAGAGTTTGGTTCCATCCAACATGTTCCATATGGATTTGTGTGGTTTCTCATTGCCAAGATCCTCCTTCTTAAAAGTTGTGTGGCTGGCTAACAGAAATCCTACAGTGTACAAGATCACAGGTTTTTGGCTTTTTGTATCTTTTACAACTAATGAAGACAATCAGCTTCCAGCCTACGGAAATAAAATGGGCAGCAGGGGGAAGGTGTAAGTATCAACTGCAAGTCTGCTCAACATCAGCCTTGCATTACCTCAAGGTCTGATCAAATGCTTCTGTTCTACTACTACAGTTACAACCTCCACAGTGTGGAAGAGATGACAGGAGACAGTAGCTAATTCCAGTGGTTTAGTAATATAGCACACCTTAGAAGGCATCCAAGAACACAAACAATACAAAACCATGGAGACAACTCAAGACTAGACAGCCACCTCAAACAGAGAGAGGTGAGATGCAGCAAACCTCCTCTGCAAACTGGAAGAAGGACTATCTCAAGCAACAGATTATATTCCACTGGGTTATGGAGCAAACTTATTTAATCAGAGTTATCAAAATTGGTTTGAAGACTTCTTTTGGGGAGGAGTAACAAAAGAGTATTCTGTAAGCTTTTGTTAGATACCAAAGGCTTTAAAAAAATCTGAACTTCATTTTGAAACAAACATTACGCTTTGCAATTTGCTCTCATCCATAAACCATGCAAGCAAATAAGAATATATAATACCTTGCTACATCAGAAATTTAAGCTAACAAAGAAGGGCATGGGCACAGGGAGGAGGGGGAAGGAGTAGCACACAGGGAAAATATCTCAGTCACGTTTCAAACAGTGTAAAAGGGCTACCAATAAGCCTAGTGTGGAAGAAAACATGGCAGAACTATTTTTGTGATTTGGGCATTTACCATGAACATTTACAAGTTAACAACTAATCCTACTATAAGGCTATAGCCACCAAAAATCTTTTAAGTTGGGGAACTTCTATCACAACTACTTCAGCTGCTGTCACCATGGGGGCACACTCAATTCAACATGCTCATGTTTAGAAGTCACCAGCATTCAAGAATGTATAGGAAATTTTTTGAAGTTTAAGTAAACAAATTTAACAGCTTTCCCTACACCACAGGTACTACACGGGCCTCTGACACACAGTTTGCCCATTAGAACAGACTTCCTCTTCATCTTAGTACTGCATGAATTCCTTTATTCCCAGAATCATTCCCAAGAGCAAGATGACAAGAAAAGCTAACGGGGAAGAAAAAAAGACATTGGATGCCCAAGGCTATAAATGGATACCTTAACATAAAACTATGATGCTCTGTTACAGGTCAATTTAACAGAAGTTCGCACACAGAGTTAGATTTCTTCTTTACATCAGAATTTCTACAAAATCGGAGAGAATACAATGCAATACACATGTCCATAAATGCAAGATACAGTACAATTCACACTAATTTACAAATGGTTATTTACACTGTTGTATATACATATACAGTCAGATCTGGTTAATGCAAATTTTTGTAAGTCCTTTGAAAATGCAAATCAAAAAGTGTCAATGAAGGAATTCAAAGTTATGTGACAAGAGACCAGTTATCATTCAGAAATCTTTAATGCTTCGGTGACCTAAGAAATTAGAGGTGGATTAGCCAGATCTGACTGCAGAAATGAGAAGAAAAAAATTCACACTATTCTGCTTTACAAAAGCAACCAGGCCACTATGGTCTATTGACTTGATGCTATTTATGCAAGAATGCCCTTACTAATAACCCTCTTCATATTTACAATATAGGTTTAACTACAGTAAGGATTATTAATTTTGGCATTCATGCCCTTAGCTTAACATAAAGGCAACAGAGTATCTTCTTGGCAAGTCACAGTCAAAACTACTACAGGATGTTTCTAGAGCTCAGTCATTTGAAGAATCTTAACATCGCTATTGAAGAGACCAAGATAAATTAATTGAAACAAGTACACATTCTCTAGTTTGGTGCTCTAGTACCTAACTTACATTCAGAATGTCCTGTATTCACAGTTTCAAGCTACCTTATGATCTGCAATGCTATTGCAAACTACTGCTTCAAACTTAACACGCCTGGGAGATATCCCTTAGTAAGTGAGAATATCCGAGTGCTACTGGCTCAAACTGATGTGGAAAAAGACTCAAGGTAACCGGCATTTAACTTTGTAAAATGTTTTACAGTATTTCCTCAGAACTTAACAGGTATTGTTTTAATCTGCACTTGTCTTGGAAGAAAGTTGATGCAAAGCAGCATTTCAGTGTGTAAAATGAATTTCAACATGCAAAACGAAAGCCTCTACCAGTACTGCAAAGTCAACCACTGTAACCTGCGATAACCCTTGTGCTTCTTCAAAGTGGCTCAGGAAAAGCTTGCAGTATTTACTATCTGCTTCAAAGTGCTTTTATGAGATTCAGTGGAAATTCATTCCACAAGGAGACTGAGCTGCACTCATGAGGAACTTTGGCTCTGCAGAAGCGAGCTTCCACTCCTACAGTTATTGCTACTTGAGCTATACAAACAAAAATACTACTGAAAAAAATTACACTAACTCCCAACTTAAATAGTACTGGTACCTAAAAAGGGAATGTGTTCTGCTAACTGTTGGGAAAGTTAGGAGCTGTCAAGTGCTGGATTTCCCAGGACCAAGTGAACTTCACAGCCTTTTTCAAATATTTCACAAATACAAAGCAACACTGCCAGAAATAAAGCCATCACTTGAAGAAAATAATAGAAGTTTAAATACCTTTATCAATCTTACTTCCAAAGCAGATCTTGCTGAACTTAAAGGAACTACCAAGACAGCAGGGTATTACCCAACATACATTGATAATATCAACAGGGAGAAAGTACAGAAAATTAAAGTTTTCAGTGCCTTCATGAGCTCTAGCAACATCCTTGAAAACTGCTACAAAGAAAACTGTGTCTATTTTAGCTATTTGTTTCTATTTAACTACCAAGAAAATTTATCCAGTATAGTAGCCTCCAGCTAATAACTGCTACTGAAAATGGTTACAGAATTTCAAGTTACAAAAAAAGAAAAAATAAAAAAATCCCAGTTCTCCCATTGGTATTAGGATTTTTAAGGTTTTGAGTGAAGGAAACAAAAAAGGAAGGGAAGCATTCAGAGATGAATATAAACAAGAGGAATAAAAAAAGATCCAAACCTTGCTTTTGTAAAATAACAGAATGCCATTCAAAATGGTCTTTCAAGGTGAAAATTTTTCATTCACATCAATTTTTTGTCCTGAATCAATCCAAGCTTTTGCAAAGCACATATGTATATATATGTGTACATACGGATACACATATACACACATACACACACAGCAGTGTGCCATAAAGCAATTTGGAATAAATATCTTTGCTGGGGTCTGTACAACAGACTCCCCATAGTATTTACTCTTCAGGTAAGTTTGTGTTTGCACCTGTATATGCACACACACAGACTTTGTACATGTGGGCACTTATGTGACCAAAGTGCAAAGCTTTTCAGAGTATAATTAGAGTTGAGTACAAGCCTGCCCAACTCCACACTGCCTTGTTGGGTTCTACTTTTCTGTTCTGGGTTTCTTCCACTGCCCACCCACCCCCCCTTTCCAGATTTAAAGCCTCTTTTCCATGCAAACTTATACATTGTTTTGTTAAGTAAACATTTTCTTTTCAATTCACATTTTGCAATCCAGACCATTCTTGGTATAATAGCTTTAAGAAATAAAGAAAATCTGTGATGATCAAAGCCCCATTGTTCAAGTCATGAGCTTTTCCAGATTATCCTTCAAACTGGAGACTTTGAAGGTAATTTGCTGCCACAAAGAAAAAAAAAAAATCCACAAAAACACATCAAGAAAAAGAAACCCCAGAAATACCAGAATCTGCAATTACAGGACTAAGTATTTAAGACTAGAATCCAAGGTTAGAAGGTGACAAAGCAAAAAGATGTCAACAATATACAACTGTAAACCTAAGTGTCTTGCTCCCCAGTGCAACAGGATCTCTGTTCACTAGCCTTTAGTTCAATAGTCCATTCTGCTAGATACTGTGAAGCACATCAAATATAGACACTAGAATAGCATTCAAATTTAGAATCAGGTTTCAATATGCGACAGGTTTGGGATAGTGGTCTTTTGCTTTAAAAGTACACTTAATAAACAAGCAGCTTTCCCACAGAAGTTAGAGACAGTACATTGTCCATCTAACACTATGATGGTACACATCCTCAAAAGAATCTTATGGCCACAGAATTTTCACGTTTCTACAGCTTAGAAGGAAAAAGAAAGAAAAAAAAAACCAAATGTTATTTATCATTTCAACAAACTCATTAATTCTATACAAAAGAAAAGTACCATCATATGGAAAGCTAAGTTTTAATAAAGAGAAAAAAAAAAAAGAGAAAAAAGGGACAAAAAATAATAAAGATAATTCTCGCCTTTCTCCCTAGTTACACCACAGTGGTGATGTCAAGTCTATTATCACTCATTTTGCCTGTACACATCTAAAAGGTTAATATTCTCTGACCATGTTTTCTTTAATATAAGTTAACACAACTTCAATAAAATAAAAGTTGTTAAACGAATCCTTTGGAACAACTTCACTGTCTGCACCCAACTCTTACAAAAAAACCTGATGAAAGCAGCAATGGAATCATGTTAAACTTATAATAAATAATTCACATACAACATGTTAAATTACAAAGAAGGATTAAATTGCCATTTCTACAACTTTTTATAGATTTAGCAAGTTTCTAATCCATTTTATATCAACAGCAGTACATATGCTCTTCATATTAAATTTAACATTGAAGGACTGTTTAGAGGCATTATTTATAAAGCAAAAACCACCAAGTGAGCATTAACAGAACTTCAATAAATGTTTAGCTTTTTTCCAGTATCTGTTCTCAGAAAAGATTCAGGGGTTCTCTATCCACTTGGTAAGTTTCTTCCTCTTCATTATTCAGGAAGAGTTAATGTCATGACCTCCAGCTTCATTTTGAAATACTGGTTAAAGCGAACAATCGCATACCTATTTAAAAGGAGAGAGATTTGAAGTTAAGAGCAGGTAACTCCTTACATGAAGATAGCTAGGACTAGTCAGAAGTCCACCTACTACCCAGTCCCCTGTTTCCAACACTGACCTGTAGCAGCTGCCAAAGGAAGAAATTAAGAACACAGCAACCATATTATGGTATTTCCTCACCACCACCCCTTGGTCCACCTTGCTGCAGTTTGCAAAACAGATGCTGTGCCAGGGTTATCAAAGGTAGTGCTTTCCTGTTTAATAGTTCTTAACAGACTGTTCAACAACCGACAATTGCCAATTGCAGATAATTCTGATCTTGATTATTGCAAAAAATGACTTTAAACCGACAAGTTTTTGGGCTCTACCACCTGTGCTTTAGCTTGGGTTGTTTTGCCATCTAGCGGTGACAAGTACTTCTACTTGAGAATAACTGATCACAAGAACAAATTCACATTTGTCCCAATTACAAAATAGCACAACTAAGCCTAATAAACTGGGTTAGTCAGTGCAAAAAATTTTGAAGTGGGATCTTATACCAAGCTAAATCATTTATTTTATCATCCTGCCCAGTCCTCAGTAGAGAGATGAACCCCTCTGCTCGTGGCCATGAGAGACCATTTAAAAATATGCCCAAGACACACATCTACCTAACGGCTAACATCATTAGCCAGCATCTCAGGAAACAAACCTTCATATTCATTGGCACTATAAAGACTCTTTAAAAAATATTTGAAATTTCCAAGATCAACACTCCAGGCAATAAGAAGTAGATAATGAGCTCTTTTGTACAAGAGCCCCGTTTCTTGACTCTTGCAGTTGGAAACGTAGGTCTTGTGTCTGCCATAGGACAGCACACTGATCACTTCGCTTTTACACTTTTGTCTCTTGAACAAATAATGCTCAATGCCCAAAAGCATTTGCTCCTCCAGTATGTCCCTTGCCTTGCTACACCATGTGTTGTAGCCCAGGGGCACATACTAATTTAGAGAATTTTCAGTGACAAAAAGCACAGCTAGCTTTTACTGTCTTTTTTTCTCTTAATTTTTAAGAGTTATAGTATGGTCAGACTGATCATGTCTGTTGCTCAGACCTGATAGCTTCTGGTAGGTAGAGTGCTGGACTAGGTGGCCCCACATGTACCTCCCAGCCTCAAGTATTCTATGGTTATATGTAGCAAGCACACTTACCCTAGAAAATCAAAGTCAATGGTGGAATATTTGGCTTGAATTAAAGCCCACAGACCCCAAAAGAAGTGGGAAGCCTGAAATAAAAAAAATATTTGTGAAAGATGTTATTAAAATCCAACATGTAAGCATATTCTCACATTGAGAGAAAGTTACCTATAAAAGAAGTCTCAAAACCGAATCTTTTTGTAAAGTTATTTGATACTTCTTGACCAAAGAGATTGGCAAAGTATTACAGAATTAATTGCTGGCAATCAGAGGAATAGGTCCATTGGCCTCCTGACTCTCCATGTGTCATTTTCAGGAAAAATAATTGATGATCTATTTCATAAATGCAACATTAAGTAGGCTATTGTACAACTATATACACTACTTGAGAAAAACCACACAGAAATACAGCTATCATTTCTTCTGCTGCTAATTAAATACACATTATTCAACATGTATTCAGCTCTAGTGCAAATATGAAATTCCTTTTGAATCTTTGATTACAACCCTTAGGCCATTATAACTACAACTCACTTTCACTACTGACTTAGACAAAGAGATATGATCTGTAGCTGTGTAAGAGAGCTTTTGACTCATCAGCATTTATATCATACATTTCTCATCTGTTCCAAACTTACTTCTGTTATGAGTCCAGATAAGTAGTCTGGAGGCCTATGTTCAGTTTCAGATTGAAAATATAAATTACATTAATATGTTTGTTAGTGTACTTCAGATGAATAAATACACACAATGGCTTGATAGTCTCTTTGTGGAAGACATTTCTGGACCACCCAGGTTACAAATGATATACTTCAGACTTCTGTTCAGTAAACAGCTGCTTACAGTAATTACCTAAATTGCTTCCTGAAACTTGCATGTTAACACTTTACCAGAAGTGCAGAAGACGCATGCACACATGCCTGGAAACACCTTAAAATATCAACTACTGTATGTACATGTGAATCTATCCTGTACCTCTAGAGAGCTTCACCTGACAGCAAGCAGTTTGGCATCTTACACCAGCATCCATTCACTTTAATTTGCATTTTCTCTTAACAAAGCTTCCCACGTTAACTGACACAAGAGCATTTGGCAGTATTTGCACATCATGTGTGGTCCAAAGGCAGGTCTTTAACTGTTCTCTAAACATAACTTTAACCTCCTAAACAGTAGTATGACAATAGTTCAAAATTGACAAAACAATGTTATATATTTTTAAACAGACCACCAACCTACTTAATAGCATATCTAACTTTCCTAAACGAATGGGACAGCTGAATTCAACAGTAACAGTTGGTATTTTTAAAGAGTAACAGCAAACAAGCTAGTATTTTTAAGGACTTGTTTAATAATCATCTTCCTAGAATGTGAACTGCATTTCCTCACTGCAACCATTAGCTTTTACCAGAAAACTGAAGGTAATAAGAGTAGCAATGGTGTGCCTGGATTAGTTAGAGGACTGATATAAGGCCAAACTGGCTTCTTAGTCTTAGTCCTCCTGTGAATAATTTGGCATGTTATTCTTCAGGAAAAAAAGCGATCTAGCTGTTGGGCAACAGACTCTTTTGCTGTAACATTTCCCATCACATCCTCCTGGCAAAACAAGATCAAGGCTAGATGGAAAACAAAAATAATGTGAACCTGTAAAGTATCTTCAGAAATCAGAGAGAGGAAAATTGGGGAAAAAAAAAAATGGGGAAAAAAAAAAAAAAAAAAGACTGCTTCTAAGAGTATACATAATTGGAACATTCAAAGACACAGTGCTATGCCTATCTGACTTCTGGGGAACAACAGAAGCACTTTGCTACAATTTAAATCAGTAAGGTGACCAAAACCAAATCTGAAAGCAACTCACTGCTTGCCAAGACACTGCAGGCAAGGGAAGTTACGGCAGTACTGAAAGACTTTAGAGTGAACTAATTATCTGTATTTAAAACAGAAAATACAGTTAAACCACAATATATCCTAGTTTAACAAAATTTTATCATCTTACTTTAAGAAGGCTTTTTAAAGTTGGAAGATTTATAGGTCTTTATGAAACACTACCTTGCTCTGTCAAGAAAAAAGGTCGTAAGCTCTAGCCAACTCAGGGAACTTGCCAGACCAATAGCCAGCCAATGGAAATACTCAATAAAAGCCCATCTTATTTTCTGAATGCTCACTGGCTCTTTCACTAGGAATATTCTACAGAGGATTTTTAACAAACATAGTAGAAACTTTCCATAGAACAGGTTATGGAAGCTTTTCTTTTGCATGACACAGCACTCAAAATAAGAAACTGGAAATTACATTTGCTAATAGAATAGCAGCCTTCTGTATAGTATTAAATATATTCTAATCAAATGTTTGTTACTTACCAGTGCAAACTGATTGACTTGGACGTATAAAACTTCAACTTCTTTTTCACTGACTTCTGTGCCAAACCCTTTATATTCTTTGTAGGCCTCAAGGTAAGATCTGAGCCATTGTTCCTGTAATTTTCTGTTAGGATAAAGGCTGTAGTCTACCTCATTTACCCCTAGAGGAAGAAAAAATACCTATTAGAACCTTATGGTATCTCTGTAATGAGATTACAACCACATTACTGGACTACTTCCTCCTTCCCCACCCCCAACACACACAGATTGATATGGATAAGCATAAATATTTTTACTTTGATCTATCAGTTACATGTTGGCAAGAATTTCTCACACACAAATCAGAGCATTCAACATAACGGAAAGATCTGCGCTGTATGTTTTCAGTCACATACATAGTCTACTTCTATTTGGAGATTCAACGAGTCTGGCTTTGAGAGAAGCTTCAACAAAAAGTGTTTGCATTATGAAACAAAAGCCATTCCAAACATATCAGACAAATTACATTTCATAGGAAAAGGGACTTGTATGCAACAATATCCAAGACTGAATCCAGATGTATATACACTATCACCAACTAGGCTCATATTTGAGAAAAATGTATTAGATGTCTACCTCTCCTCCACAAACTATTAGTGTAATCAGAAGTTCTATTTCCATAACCACTCTTTCTGACCTACTTTTCTTCCTATACTAGAGATAGTCACAGATCATACAGAGTCTTGCCACAAGTCAAACCTGGATCACAGTTCGCTCCCACTAGCTATGATTCCCAGAGGATTTGAAATTTTTCTTAAGTCTTACTTTTATGAACAGTGCAATTCCCTCATATCTAAACTCTTTACTGTGTCAGATCCACTTAAATTTAGCTTTAAAAAAAAATTAATAATCTGATTTTTACTGGATGCATAGAGAGTAGCAGAGGTGAAGCACAACTGTTCTTCGTGGGCAAGAAAAAGGCCACATGAGCCTGCCATTTGCAACTGTGGAACCACACAGCATATTCTCAATATACACTTATGCTGCAAGGGATGCATTCACAGTATTTCATTACAGCAGGCTGCCTGCTGTGTCATTTCACAGAAGGATATTGTCAAAGCTGCGAGTTCTGTATCTAACTACTAAATAAACTTAGGACATGATACTCCTTTTTCCAGCTTAGTAGAGCTGCAAAGGAAGGGCATAACTGGCCTGCAAGACGAGATATTAACACATCTTGATATCATCATGTATCTAGATAGACAAACAGAGAAAAAGCAAATGTGCAAGAATAAGGGTTTGTTGGTGGGGTTTCGGTTTGGGTTTTGTTTCAGTTCTTGTTTTGCTTATTGTTTGATTGGGGTTTTTTGTTTGGTTTTGGATATATTTTTTTTTATGAAACCAGTTTACCTTTACCTCAGAAATCCACTTTTTACCTGCAAATTCATTGAAGTGATTTCCAATGTCATAAGCCAGGTAGTTGTATCCAGAGTACTCATAGTCTATGAACTGCACATCACCTATGTGAGACACAACAGCAGCAACATCAGAGTCCATGTTAAATGAAGTCATAGCCCTAACCCTTTGGTGTCCTTTGAAGTTTTGTGGAAAAACAGAACACACCCAATACTTGTGCCCAGTTGCGTGCACTGAGACATTCCAGGGTAAGGCTGTGATTTTTGTATTATGAGATTCCATGAATATTCATTCAAGAAAGCTCTTAAATAATTACTTAGAGCTTATAGATCTGTTTTTTAACTCTGAATAGCAGAGTTTCAATTTTAACTTCTACCACATGAGGGCACCCTCTACCTTCAAAATAATACAGTAAAGGATCCTCTTGAAATTTTGTGTAGAAATAGCAGATCAATTTTTCCCTGACTTAAAAGAACAGTCCTGTTTATTCTCACAGAAGTGTGTAACCACAGTGGACTAACACGTTGCACCATGCTGGTATTTCCTTTAACATGTTGATATTTCCTGCTTTCTCCAACCACACTTACAAAGCAAGGCTATTCTTAACCATTGCTTTTTTTAGCTGACTTAAACTACTCTAAAGAAACCATCAGGCTCCTCAAGTCCTCAAAACTATGAAACTATGTACTCTTATGTAAACAAGGGCTGTTAAAGCAGCAAACAGCCCCAAATGTTTCCAAATTACATTTACCTGTAGTGAAGCTGAGGAAAATGCTTCACTCAGGGTAATACAGCATTGAAGCTGCTCAAGAACACTTAAAGCACATGAAACAATCAAAGCATTAACAAGATAAATTAGGTAAAACTACAGCTCTTGTATTTGAAAGGAAGCAAACAAAATTATTAAAAACATCAGAAAAGGAAGTAATGAGTTAACATAAGAGCTCTTTGCATTAGAACATTAAAATGTAAAATCTTACATTTCCAACTGCTATGCTGAAATGGGCAATTTTTACAGTTGCACCTTTCTCCCATCTCTGTACCCATTCTTTTGACAACTACCTACATATTTACTCAATAAAGCCATATTCCTCCTATTACAATGAACAATCTTAGCATGACTTAAAAATATGCTAACCTTCAGAATTCCAGGTCAAAAAAATCAAGAGTAAAATTAATGTTATATGTTTCCTAGACTAAGAATTCTAAGCATCTCATATACTGCTGTCTCCTTAAGGCTTATGGGTATCACACATATCAAAATACCAATTTTGCCAAATAAATGTCCTGACTGAGTTATCACAGAACAACTTTGTTAAAAGTGTTCCTTCCTACACAGTTCATTTTTACTATATTTGAAATACTAACACTAATGTTTTCTAGATGGATAAATCTTCTCATCTAAGCACTTATAATGGAAGTGAAACCCCACAACACAAAAAAATCACTTAATCATAATCCTCCCAAGTCAGAGTTTACTACCCTTACTCACACAGTAAAGGAGGACTTCTTACTAAGGTTATGAGGTTAAACCTTTTAGGCTCTAACAAGCCAACATTAAAGGGGCCTGGAAAGTGGCAAGCTCCTCCCGGGGAAATCTTGTTGGCAACATAAAATTTAGGTTTTCCAAAACTGAAGTGACAAATTTTACAGCAGCTGCAACAAGATCTTAGAATAATGTCACAGCTTAACTACTGCCATTGCTTGACATCCATATACTTGTGCTTCTCACTGATTCTTCAGCATTACTTTTAAGAAGAAATTCCTGTAAGCTACAAGCAAGTCAAAATATAAAGCCCAACCCTGGTCAATATTCTGCTACACTATTGATCTTCTGAACCCCCAAATATTTTATGTTGATTGTATTTACAGGGGTTTTTTTCTTCCTCCCTCACACAAAATACAAACACAGCAGGTAAAACTCTACTTGAAAAAATATCAATGCGAGAAAAACTTAAATATTTCATGTGCAAATTTCATCCTGAACATACTTAAGTGCTATTTTTAGGTACAGGCAACATATAAAACTTACTTCCAGATATAAATGATATTACATACAGGTGATGTTGTTACTAGGCACTCTCCTATGGAGAAATAAATGCACGTGAAAAAGTAATAAGATAAGCCTTCAGTCAGTGCACAAGTAGCACAGTGCATGGCTCCACAAGGCAGTAACAGTGGCATGCCTAATCTGTAGCAGATGAAAAAAATATGGCAAATTCATTTGACATGACAAAAGTTCAGTGAAAAGTCCTGCATTTTTACTGTTCTCTTTTAGACTTGTGCTACTGTGGAACTGAACCTTGCATTTAATTTTTGCATGAAGGCTCAAAATAAAAAAAAAATATTAAAAAAAAGCACACAGCTCTATCTGTGAAATAAAGCAAAAACTTTAAAGTTTGCTACCTTATAATATATAGTTTACTTCATAAAAGCATAATGCATACATGTCCCAGCTATCTCATTTTAGAAATAGAAGCAGCTTCGCATTGTTTAAACATCCAGGGTATTAGAGATTATTTTTAAGATCTAACACAGTTAAAAGATTAAACTGTGATTTAAGATGCAAAACTTAACATAGAAAAGCCACTCCTAAAAGATATGGCTTAGATAAGTAGTTAAGCAGCTAGCTTTTGTTTTGAGGTTTCTATTAAGTACACAGAACTTGTACATCCCACTGTATCACCGGAAGCACACAGACCAACAAGAGACATTATTCTAAGTGCATCTGTGTTTTATTGAAGTGAGACATGATTTAAAACTGAGCTCTATCATCTCTCTGAAGAAGCTACTGTTATCAACAGGACTAGAGATAGCAAGAGCATTGAGTATTTCAAGTTGAAACACGTTCCTTTCTTCCAGAGGTCTCCTAGTGTAGGCAACATGAAATGTAATCTACAGAAACCATGTAAAGATACAAAATGGAATATGTGTCCCATATACCCAAAATTAGTTTTTTAAACAGATCAAGTAGCAGCCAATAGCACATCTGCTAGATGATCTCAGGGATCTGAAAGGTAAGAGGATAATGACACCTTCTGGCTGCTCTTCACTTTCAATGATTTAAACAAGATAAACACTTTCAATGTGCAAGTCCTAGCTGTAGTTACCACAGCAGAACGACGTATCCTGAGTTCTCTCCCATCCTGTTCATCAGGTGAGCCACTGGGGCCCTAGAAAACAGCTTCAGTAAAGATAATGATCTATGCTATGAACATATTTGAAAGTTCACAAAGGGGTCACGTACTCAAAGAATAGTTTTAGGTCTAAATACCCACTTTAGCTTTGCAAAACAAAACAGGTTTTTAGATCAAAACCAGAAGCCTTAAACATACCTCAGTCTTCAGAAGCACTGAGCACCCACAGACTCCTACCAAAGATCATAGAAAACATTGGGTAGGCAGAGGGAATAAACATAACAAAACTAGCCATCTACCTTCACACTTAACTTCCTGGCAGGTGATTTTAATACATTCAAAAAGAGCACATACATATACAGACAAAAATTCCGACACTTGGTCTTACTGAATAGCAAATATTTGAATTCTGTTAAAACAGCAGGTATTTTTGGAAACTCTCAGGTCACACTGGAAGAAACAAACAACCCAAACTTTAAGAGCATCAGAACATAAGGTCTATAAATAAGCAGTACCAAGCACCAAGCATATTTTGACTATCTTGATGTCCAAATTGTAATTAAAACCAACATAAATCTCCAAGTTATATCCTTCAAAGAGTAGATTACACTGATAATTATGAGTTACGTAAAATAACACTTGCAAATTTTCATATCCTGAGTGACTGAAAACAGACATTAACAAAACAGCAAGACACAGTTCTCAGCCACAGCATGAACAAATTGAAATCAGATGAGTGAAACTCCACTAAATGAAGCTAGCACTCAACATGCTATTCCAGTCTCATAAATAAAATTTAAGAGCCTGAGACTGATTCTTCTTAAAAACAGTATGTGGCACAACTATGATTTTTCTTTCAAGTCTGAAAACTTAAGATTAATTTAGTGCAAAGAACAAGTCTAAAGCAAGCCACTGGGACAAGCCATAATCATTCTAACTATATTGTACAGGACTGTTAGTATCTGTTGATAGTCTGTAGCTTAACCACACACACACACACCCCAGTAAATGTTCAAATCAAGCATTCACAGACAACATGATAAATAACTAATAAATGAGTTATTTTGTTTGTGCCAGCTTCTGAAAAGCCAGATGAGCACTACCAGCTTTGCATGAACTTTACTAAGAAGAAAAAGAAAAAAGTAGTTAATCTTAGAAAGACCATTTCTCTCTTAATTCCATTTTCTGGTCACCAAGGTCTTTTTAACACACAGAAGCCTTTGTAGATGGAAGAACAAACTTAGCAACAGTATAGCATCACCAAAGCTGTTAACTACCTTAATACAGTTTGATGCCATGCCTAATGAAGTGCATCTCTAAAGATTCTATTTTGTGCTCTTGCAAAATTATTTGCGTACAAATAAAAGCTTTTGCTCTGCTATACAGAATTCCAGCAATACATTTATTTACAGCTTCTACTTCTAAAAATCATGCTCCAAGATTGATACTTTTTTTTGCTCTGTAACAAGTATACTATTAAGAAACAGCTTTCAAATGAAAAATATTCTTTCTACATATGGCATTGAGGTTTGGTTACTATGAAAACAGTACCTGCTGTACCCAGATTGAAGAAGTTTTACAACACAGTATACTTGCAACATTCAAACAGAAGTTTGATACATTTATTTCATATTTTCAAGTCCCCCCTCAAACTGTTTATAACCAGCTTGAAGCCAAAGCAGTTTACATACCTCCCTCCTCCCCACCCTGCCCCCAAACACTAAGCACTCACACACTTGTTATTGTAGGATTGCTCATAAGTGATGCACTGCTGACATTGTTTTTTTTCCTTCATTCTGTTTACAAAAAGAAAAGCATATAGCATTTGTTTTTAAAGTAAGAACTTCAAGCCTACTGATTATGATATGAACCTTTTAAAGGAATTCCTCTTTTTTTGCAGCACGGTTTTACTATGAAAAATTACTATAAAAAATTACTTTTATCTCAATGGGTCTGTTCTGGAATGCTAAAACTCAAGGTAGTTTCGGTATTGAAAAAAAAACAACATACAGTAAAAAAAAAAAAAGGCACAAAACAAACAAACAAAAACCCCAACCATTTTTGGTACTACAAAATCACAACTCCAATGTCTGCAAGGCCACAAACTGATGGGTTTTTTGCCTTCCATGTTTCCCCCACCTATTTAAGCAGAACTATAACTCATCATTGAAACTAAGTAAACCCACTGAAGTTTGGTACTGAAGTCTTAGAATTTAAAACTTATGTTAATAGCATTTTATATTCTTATTTTATGCTAATGCATTGTATCTATACATACATATGTATGCATATACCTATAAACTAGAAACTCTAAGAATTCCCTCTACAAGTGGTATTACACAAAGGGAAACTTGTATACAAACCACTGAGTTTATTTTCTCAATTCACATGCATTCAGTGCGACCTGATGCAGAAACTGGTTATACATACACAGCCAATTTTCACACTAGAAACAGCTCCAGCATGTTTGTATTGGTTTGTATTTAGAATTTAAGGTGCATTAGCTTAAGATGTCAAAGACCAACAATGACTGATTAAGAGAAAGCTTCAGCTCCATTCAGTCATTTACTTCACGCACTTTGGTCTTCCATACCAACAATTTTACCAAATTGTCACAAACTAACATGAAGCTACTAGAAGGAATGGCATCCCCACTTCAAAATAAAATCTTGATCCAATTTGTTAAATTTGTTGTACTCAGCTGAGCTCAGGTATTTGAAATAGGAGGAAAGTTGTGCATTTTACCTGCACAATGGCCATTTTAGTATCACAAGTTTGTCTTTAATCGATTCCTTTAGTAACCGAACCTCAAACCACTAAGAAATAAAAGAAATCAGGTTTATACAGAAACTTCATAAATTATAATGAAGGAAATTTTTAATAACATGAATTATGAGTTACGTTTAATAAAAACAAAAGTAATTTATCTTTGCCAAGACATGTATTGCCTACAACTGTTCAAATAAAGTATGTAATTATAAAAGAAATCTTCAAGATGCCTATGTTCCTTATGCAAAAAATAATGCTACGTTCAGTGACACAGTTTAAGTATCACTAAGATATTTCATTATGAAACTGTCTTCCCACAATCACAAACCAGAACAAAACACGTATTAAAGGAGATAAGGTCTTCAGGCTATTTTCTATGCTGGTATGATTATTCTTTTTCTTCCTAAAAACACTACACAACTGGAACAAAATTAACATGAACATTATGTACTCTGAAGTTTAGTCAGACAGGCACATTAGGTATTAATAAATTAATTCATTAAGGAAAAGGAATGCCAACATTCTTCCTCTGTACATAACATACAGATGAGAATTAGTCAATTAAGCATTTGCAGATACCACCACCATTATATTGGGTCTCAAAAGCCCAAACTGAGTTCATTTGAACAAGTCAGTAAAACAACACCACTGATGAAGCAAATACAACTACAGCATAAACAAAGCCATTCACTACTTACTGTTTAGTTCAACACTTACCTCTTTTCTTGTTGTAAATAATATTCTTACACAACAGGTCATTGTGACAGAGCACCACTGGTGATCCTAAATTTGACAGTCTTTCCTTCATCCAGGCCATCTCTTCCTGAAGAACTTGAGGACTCGGAATGTCACTTAGAAACCTTTTCAGTTATAAGAAGTTTGAGACTTAGTATTTAGCACAGTTGTTCCACACCAAGCATTTGTAATGAAATAACTTATTGCAACAACAGTTTAGATGAAAATAGTTCAATACACCTTCTCTGAAACCAAGGCACTCTTGCCCCTGGCAGAACAGCAGTCAAATGATGACAATTATTTCCCCCTTCCTCTTGTCAAAAACACTAACTCTTTGAAAATTCTGTGCTGTAAACATGACAAAAAGTCAGGAGTACAACCTGAATACAATCCTGCGCATTTTAAAGGAGCAAAGATTAAAGGGGTTACAGCATGGATTTTATTAGCTTTTTTGCTTGCATTACATTACTTTCTTCAACAAGAATACACAAGAGGAAGTACTATATGTATTTATACAGAGGAAATAAAACTTTCATTTTTAGTTCTAACCACAGTTAGAACTATTGGAATATGATTAAGTAGCCATTTTATCTTCTAGATTTTCAATTAACTGAAGTTTTCTCAGTTTTCTTAAGAATTTTATGGTGTAAAGAAAAAAAACAATAACAAAAAAAAAACCCCACAACTTTGCTAGAGCATTCTTTAATTACAATGCAGAATTCAGTGAGAAGAGAAGCTGACATCAGATTTCCAGTTTCACAAAGAATGTTTTTAAGCTAGAATCTGCTTCCTGAGTGACATGAAGTTTGATGAAAGTGTACAGACACTTCCACATTACAGTTTTAGCTTAAGCATTTGATCTGCGCTCCCAGAGAAACACTGTCTTCAAATCAAGCTTACAGCACAGAAATTTGACTTAGGTTAAATGTGGCTCCTAGTTTTTCCATTCCTCTCATCCCAATCTTCCAGTGACTGACATTAGAACCCTTAGAAATACTTTCTTATTTTGTTAAGTTCCTAAGGAAAAAAAAATTGGTTTATTTACAACTCGAGAGCTACACTGGATGCTAAAACCAGAACATAATTAAACCCTTAAACTTAGGTGACACAATTATTCACACATCATGAGAGCACGCATCTAGAATTACCTTTTCCTCCTCTGGAACAGAGTCTGGGAGGTGAACACAGCCTGTCATTAACTTTACTTTTACATCACCATGTTCTGGACAAATTCATAAGCTAAATAAATACAGGATGGCTAAGAGACACAGGTTAGAAAGAACAAGTAGTACTATGCTACTGCAACTCCAGGAAACATGATTTTGGTATTTACCACAGAACATAGGTCTCAATTTGAGACTAATGGCTCCCTTAAATACGGTTGAGACAACTGCCTGAAGTAGTACATGATTTGACATTGGCTCTTTAAAAAGAATAAAGAAAACTAACATCATTTAAGTGTCTAATCAAGCCAAGAGCTATCTGTATAGATACACAATATACAAATTAAAGACTCTCCTTATCATCTGACATATGTATATAGTGACTTCAGTAGACGAGTATGACAAAACTCAACATTTTACAAAGTTAAGTGGTTTGCATTACCACATAATGCTGTTAAATATTATTCTACCCCTCACCAGAAAGAATAACAAGTCAAGAAAGCACATAATAAAATACCTACCTTTTATTTACTTCCTCATCTGCAAATTCTGTGGGTATGAGAGAGAAATATTTCCCCATCTTCAGCCACAGATTAGATTTAGGGATCCATCCATTGTGTGCATGAATAGTATGGATTTTAGCAAGCTGTCTGGCAATGAGTCTAAAAAAATAAAAGGTCAGATTATTGTATTTAATGTGCATCTGACACTCTTTACTGTATTTCCCTCTATCAACAAGAGAAAATAACTACAACATGTTTAACAGACAAATTTAAAAAAATTCACCAAGGGAATCTGAATAGCAGTACAGCTGTAGAGTAGCACCTTTCAAGACTGGAAAGGTCATTAACAGCACTACTTGAGAGAGGCACCGGAGTTCTGCTATAGCATATATATATCACCTGTATTTTCAGTTTATTCTAACTCACTTTTCTTTAGAAGAATTGACTCAAATTAGCTGCCATCCTTAAGCAAATACATTTCAGCATGAATACTGAATATATGGAAACACTAAATACATTGAATACATGCTAAAACTAAAATCTTAAGACATCGGCACTTTCTGTTCACTACTAATAGTTTAACAAATTGTATGGAAGACTATTTTGAATCTATTCACAAAAGGAACATATTAGAAAGAGCTAGAAGTATTTGCCTTAGTGAAGTCCACCCCCCTGCAACTCCACCAGGTTAAATGCTCTCCATAATGGTGATGTGCAGGTATTAAATACAATAAGCAAACCTCTAATGAGTATATAGTCTTCTGGGGAGGCAGCAAGGATCATTTGTTCAGCACTGAAATACCGCAATAACTAAAATAGGACACTTAGCTGTCAAGAGTGTGAAGCATCAACTTAATGCAGGCTTATATATTTTTTTCCCTGCTTATTAGTAAAACTTGAGATCTTCACACCTAACAGAACACCATAAATGCATCATAGGACTTGAAAAACAAAATAATAATTAAAACTTTTTTAAAATAGAAAGCTTACCTGAAAATATCTGGATTGCATACATGCTCTGGATCCAGTGCTTCACCCTGCATGAACTCGTAGCACAGACCATTATTGAAAGTACAGTATAGTTGAGGTGCACAGCCATGGGCCTGTAACACACGGAAACTCTTCACTTCCTCATCTCGATCTACTAAGAGCTCGGTCTTATTTCCATAGATCCTAACTAGAACGACATCATCTGTTACGTCACCCACGTAGCAGCCAATTAATTTATTGGTGATTCCATCTGTGAACAGCTGAAAAGTAAAAATAATGCATAAGCAACTTAAATCTGCATCTGTATTTTCAATGTGCAGGAAAAGAATGCAGCATTGTTCCTTTGTTCACAAAACAAATGTTTACTAGGTTGAGCATTAACAAAAGAAATTTTTACGATACAGAAATGTGTAAGGATTTTTACCATGCCTGGTTAAGAGCATATGGTACAGCACATGAAAAGAGTTAAAAAAAAAAAAAAAAGAAGCTACAGTGAACTACAGAAATACTACATACAAGAGGCCATAACTGAAGGTTCAGTATTGGAAAATGAATTCCCGCACAACTATTCTGAAATTGATGGATTAAAACAGCTGTAAATCAAAGCCCAAACAAACCAGTATGAAAAGTCAAATATAGGCGCACAAAATCAAAAATAATTTTGATGCACTTCAGAATTTCAGTATTTGTTGATCAGTGCACAACTAGTAAAAGATACTCCTGGAGTTCTAAACTACTCACTCATTTTAAAAAGCAAGACTCAGGTCAAAAAGAGTTCCAAGTTTGGTGGTTATCACCTTCCCACTAGCCTTGAGGTACTGACTGAGAACAATTCGACATCTGTTCGACATCTTTGTCAGTGACATGGACAGTGGGATTGAGAGCACCCTCAGCAAGTTTGCCAATGACACCAAGCTGCATGGCTTGGTTGATATGCTGGAGGGAAGCAATGCCATCCAGAGGGACCTTGACACGCTTGCAAGGTGACCTGATGTCAACCTTATGAAGTTTAACCATGTTAAGTGCACGGTCCTGCACCTGGGTAGGGGCAATCCCAGGCACAGCTACAGGTTGGGCAGAGAAGAAATTCAGAGCAGCCCTGTGGAGAAGGACTTGCAGGTGCTGGTCAATGAGAAACTTAACATGAGCTGGCTTCAGAGTACACTCGCAGCCCAGAAAGCCAACTGTACCCTGGGCTGCATCAAAAGGAGTATGACCAGCAGGTCGAAGGAGGTGATCCTGCCCCTCTACTCTGCTCTCATGAGATCTCACTTGGAGTACTGTGTACAGTTCTGGTGTCCTCAACATAAAAAGGACATGGAACTGTTGGAACAAGTCCAGAGG
>JANHGB010063167.1:0-41651 GCA_026283785.1 Coracopsis vasa
CAGTAATGTTTACTCTGACCAAGGACTTTCTGAGTCTCATGCTCTGTCAGGGAGGAGGGGAAGCTGGGAGGAAGCAGAGACAGGACACCGGACCCAAACTAATCAAAGAGGTATTCCATGCCACAGCACGTCATGCCCAGTATATAAACTGGCAGCAGTTACCCAGAAGGGTTAGATCACTGCTCGGGTTGGGCTGGGAATCAGTCGGTGGGTGGTGAGCAGTTGCATTCTCTTCCCTTGTTGTTTCCCTTATCATTATTATTATTGGTGGTAACAGTAGTGATTTGTGTTATATCTCAGTTACTGGACTGTTCTTATCTCAATCAGTGGGAGTTACATTATTTTGATTCTCCTCCCCATCCCTCTGGGAGAGGAGGGAGGAAGAGGGAGAGTGAGCAAGCAGCTGAGTGATTCTGGGTTGCCGACTGGACTTAGACCACAACATGGTCTTAGATGTGTGTGTTTTTTTAAATAAACAAACACAAATCTTGCATGTTTATTTCAAGTATTTCAAACCACTGATTTGAGAATATCCTCTTGTGACTCTATACCTCAGGCAACAGTCATTCCAACACAGTTTTCCTTTCATTCAAGTATCTCTGATGTGTTTTGTGCATTTCCTTCTACTGAGCCATCACCATACAACTCTGTGAAAAGGAACAATTTCTGCTGTAGAAACCAGAATAGTTGGTTACTAGAGTAAAAAGGCATACCAGTAATTTAAAAATGTTTAAGAGTACCCATAAGGCAGCTCAGGATATCTCAATTATTATCTTGCTAACTCTTAAGCACACGCTATACACAAAAGGAAATTTTTATTTAGTTTAACATTTCTTATTTCAAGACAGCTTTTCTTTTCTAGTAGATATCCTAAATTTTAATATAAAAACATCAGATTAGAAGCATCAAGTACTGCTAGCAGAAGAAAATTTGTCCACAGCAGCCTGATAAAGTCAGAATTATATTGCTCCTCTTTTTTATGACTATCAATCTGTAGCCAGCAGACATTTCCTAATGAAACTCCAAGATAACCAGAAAAAAAATTCAAGCTGTCAAAAAGTACAAATGAAATGGAAATAAAATATAAATGAGGTTAATGTACACAATGTATGATGCGCAAGCACTACCGTAGAAAAGATAGCAAATATTACTTTAAGACTTTAAGCTTGTGTAATAACAGTTCTGTACACCAGACAAGCATATACTTTTATGTTTCTAAACATTAGTACTTTTTATTTAAAAGATACTTTGTCCATAAGGATGCCAAACATAAATTTTTCATGGCTCAAAATTTCAGCTCAGAATTCAACTGTTAGAATGGGTTTCTTTGCTTTGATTGTCCACGAAATATGTTTCCAATTCAAAATCCTTTGGCAAACAATTTGTTTAAATCCAGCTCACCTGCATGATACTATTTGTTGGAACTATCAATTTGAGTACTTATATTCCAAAACTGTTGTTTCTGCATTTATATAATTCAACAATTTGATGTGATGTTCTAAACAGAGGATTCAGAAGTTGATAAAGGGCAAAATCAAACAAAGTGTCTTAGATCATTGTCACCTTGAAATCAACCCAAGTTCCACATAGTTAACCTTTGTATAAAGCAAGCCTCTTTTCCAAGATGATCAGTGCTGAAAACTAGTATGTCCCAGTCATGAAGTATTTTGAGGGTTTACATCAAACAGACAGGCTGACCAAGGATGTAAATACTGCTAACATCCATACCTTAATACAAGCTTGACAAAGGAAAAAACAAGTTTTGTATGCAAGACTGGCCCACGAAAGTCCTATCTAATCTGAAGTGCAGGTTAGATTCAGGGAAATTGCTTTAAGGTTTCATTTAGTATTTTTATTGCTTGTAGTTTTCCCTTTTTGTTCTTAAAATATTAATTTTAAATGCACCATAATTTACATTATTTAGTTGTTTACAAAACAGCTACATCAATGGTAAAAAGTAAAGTGTTTATCTAGTTTATCACCTCTTCATTGCAGGGAATAAAAAAATCTTTATGCGGTGCTTCCTAACAATTTTTTCTGATACTGAAATAAGCCTTCTGCCAATACTACTTTTTTCATAGCAAGAAGTACTGAAAGTAGTAATTTATCTTGTCAAAAACACATCTTAAAACAGATTCAATACATTCAGTAAATTTCTGTTAAATTATTTAGATCTTTAGCTGAGCTCCCACAAGCCAGAGGTGAACCACTCCACTTCATATGAAGCAGGTATCATGAACTACCAGGCCAAGAGCAAGCAGGGACATGTTTTCAGTTGTGCTCTCAGCTTTTAACAGAATTCAAAAAGTATGTAACAGACTACTTTTATAAAGGGGAATGACATTTTTTAATGATAACATTTAATTTTTCACCTTTTGCTGCAATAATAACAGTAAATCTTCCAGCTACAATTAACTTGCACCTTTCCTTACTGAAAACACCCTCACCTCCCCAGTATTAGAACAAAGCATTGAAAAAACTGAAACAGTACTTGCAGGCATTTTCAAACTAGTAAAAAAAGAAACAACTTCCATTGCATCTTTGTTCCCAACCTGACATTCGTGACTTATTTCCTAGATGAGTTACTTAATTGCAATAAAAAAGTAGAACCAAACCTCAGTTCTGTAAACTAGTATAAATCTGTTTGCTTCAGTGAAGTTGTACTAACATAAGCATCTGTACAGTTGCTCAGTATTAGCATTGTTTTTGAGATAACAACTCAGATATTGTCAGGATGCAGATGAGTGTTAGGTTCAGAAGAAATAAATAAAACCCGATATGCTTACAAGGAATCACATGTAGCTTGAACCACAGATGATAAAAATGAGCATCAAAAAGCTGCAAAAAGACTAACAGCAATCACAAGGTGTAACAGTTATTTAGGGCACAGGCTATTCATAATGAATCATATTTGGTGATAGGGGTATTAGAGACAAGATGCAAAATTATGAACTATGCTATATTAATGGCAAAGAAACTTCATATTAAAAACATACACATCTGGCTGCAAAAAGAATGCTGAGGCTGTGTTCTGAACACTACTAGGTCATATAGCAATCTGGCTCCTGGGAAAAATGTCAGGGGTCCCCAAGGATGCTCACTTCCAAGTTATGTATTGCTCTCTTCTGCAGATGGGAACTGACTACTCAAACGAGTGTATGAGAGGGTATTGAGTGCTTTCTGCCTGCAGTTTCTGCTTTCCATAGATAAATAAAAAAGACCACTTAGATAAGTAGCTCTCAACAAGAGTAAAATTTTAAAAATTGTACATATATACACAAATTTAACATATATTTTTGCAAATGTACTCATATTTAAAATATTTGCATATGTGTGCAAATATTTGTGTATATGTATACATACATAGGAAATAATCAGTGGACTATTCAAACGCAGGGTTAAGGAATGTGATTCTTGAAATATTGGTCTAAGGGCAACAACATAAGTCACTTCAGTGTGATTTTAAAATGGCTGAAGGTAAAGTTTTGGAAAAGCACTGGGGATTACAACTAGCATATTATTTTTTAAACTAGAAGTTGTCATGCTGTAAGCCCAGCTGGCAACTATACCATGCAGACGCTCACTTGCTTCACTCCTGCCTCTGTGAGATAGAGATAAAAACTGGAACCAAAAAAAAAAAACAAAAACCCGGGGGTTGAGATAAGAAGAGTTAAATAACTGAAATAAAATATAATAATTATAATAATTATAATGAAAGGGAGACAACTAAAAGAGATAAATAAAACCCAAGAAAGACAAGTGATGCACAGTACAATTGGTCACCACCCACTGACCAATGACCAGCCATCCCAAACAGTGAGTGGCTGCTCCCAGCCAATTCCCCCGGGTTTGCATGCTGAGTATGACATGCTGTGGTATGGAATATCCCTGTAGCTACTTTGAGTCAGGTGTCCTGTCTCTGCTCCCTCACAGTTTTTTGTGCCCCTGCTCACTGGTAGAGCACGAGAAACTGAAAAGTCCTTGATCAGGGTAAGCACCACTTATGAACAACTAGGTGTGTCATCAGCATTGTTCTCAGACTAAAGCCAAAACACAGCACCTCACCAGCTACTAGGAAGAAAATTAATTCTATAACAGCTGAAACCAGGACAGTTTGCCCAGCAGTCAGAAACTGTGATGGTCGTATCTAAACATGAGCTAGTCCTCAGTGATGCGGGGCACTAGAGAAGGAAGGGAAAACAGGAATTATTTGATATCTGGAGTATGTCAAAATACAAGTCATTCTTCTGTCCTTATTTTCAACTGGTTTTAGAGCTACTATTTGTGAACCAAAGTTTTCAGTAAATTCTTCTATCACCTTTTCAGGAAAAGAACTAAATATCTCTGTCTAAACCTTCTTCACTAAAGCTGTGCTAGGTTAAACAGTTTGAGACCTCTGTTTTTGCATTGCAGGCACACCCCTAATCGTTTGGGAGCAACAAACAGATGGCTTGAAAGAGAGATTTATTAAGTGTCTAGGTTCTAAATTAATTTTAGGTTGAGATTAGAGTCTAACAAGGCAATTTGGGGTTGTCCTTCTGGCAGGTGTTCATTGCTAGTACTTTTCCCATGGAAACCAGATCCTTAATAACCCAGTGTTACAAATGGAGTAAAGGGAAGGCTCTGAAGAAAGCTGTGAATAATTTGTTGGTTTTCTGTCAGTTGATAGTGAAGAAGAGTCCCTTTGATAATATCCGCTTAAGCTTTACATGAGAGGTGAAGGTTTGCAAGTTATGCGGAAGTTTTTTGTTTTATACATCTTCCATGAGCAAGATTTGGTACTCTGGAGCCCTGTTAGTAAGCTGGGAAAGGATGGGAGGCCAGGTAGTAGCTCACCCTAAAATTGCAAGGATTGGAGAAAGAAAGGGTGTTTTGTACTCGTTTAATAATACAATACAATTCCAAAACTAATTAAAGCTTCCAGATAGTTAAATCCACATGATCCTATCTTGTTTTAATTTCATGCTATTATAAAGAAATGCCTTGCCGCAGAGCAACATCAGTTTCACAGAAAGCATTACAAAAAGGGTCCAGTTCACCAGCTTTATGTCCTGGGCTGTGAGAAATGAAAGCAGATTGCAATTTTTTCCCAAAGCTGTTAATTACTAGACGGTTTTCCTCAGCAAACCAGAAGCTTTACAAACGAAGACTGCTTAAAAATATACTTATGGGATTATGTTTCTGTGTAGAACATACACACACATATTTTTTGAGACATATTTTAATGTAGGTAATTAATTAATTAGTATAATTAAACCCGTCAGCTTCTTACTCTCATATAGGCATGGCTGTATGTTAGGATAGTTCAAAATTAATACAGCTAGAAAAAGAATAGGTTGCAGGAGGTTGGGATTCAGTCTTCTCCTAATCAGACTGACACACTATATAAAGAAAAAGCAAGCAAACAAAATGTAAGTCCACAGCTTTCATGACCTTAGTATTAACTTCTTTAGAAGAGTCTGAAGGTTTTCTTGCTGTATACACCTCAACTTCTACACATAGCTGAGACGTCCAAAGGGAACAAACACAAGTATTTTCAGCTTCTCAGGTTTAATTTAAAACCAAAATTGATGCAATATGACAAAAATAAGCACACAAGGTGAAAAGGCAAATGGTTGGGTTAAAGTAAATTCATAACCTGATATTGCATTATTTTAGTCAGAAACAGTAAATGGCATGGCTAAGATGCAAAGTCTAAGCTAAACGATCACTGCCTGGTTTCTCCTTTTATTCACTACTGGCACATTCATAGGTTTTTGGGTTAGAATAAGATTCTGTTACCAATTAACATATGTGTTATACATAGTTTATTGAAAACAAAGGATGTCAAAGACATTTCTGTCACTATACACATTGGAGCTGAGGAATCCTTAGCAGTGAAAATATCAGAAACTACGCAGAGGATAAGAACTTTCTTCTTTTCTCAGGTGCGCTATTCATGACTTGGATTAGGAAGCAAGAAAGTTAGTCAACTGACTCTTCTGAGGCACTAAGATCACTTGAGGCTTCTCAAAATAGTGAAGCTTTACTAGTGAATTGAATTTGAGCAGTAGTACAAGGCAAAAATTTCTTGAATTGGTTTGGTAATATGGTCAGAATCCTGTAACAAACATTGCTGTCATCTCCTAAGTATTTTAATGAGAAAGCACACCAGAGTTTCCAAAGATGTGACTTAGTAAATTGATCTCATGTCTCTCTTCCTTTTAGTTTTCCTACTTAATAAAACAGTAAAATGGGTGGGGTGTGGAGAGGGGGAGAAATCTTTGTCTCTTACGTACAGTATGGGAATAATATTTTAACAGGACAGCCCTGCTACTGATTTAAAGCACTGCAGAGAATATCCAAGCAATGGGAGTGATGGAGCCAATTCACAAGGCAATTCAAAAATTCTTGGGTGAATGATAAAACATTGACAAATACCTTTGCATAAAACTGCAAGCTTTTGGCTTTCTATCATACATAAAAACCTAAACATATTTGTCATTTCAGTTTCTGCAAAACATTTTTCATCTTCATTTTAATTTCATTTGTCAATTTCACTGTTGTCTCTTTTATTAACATCAGCTGTTGGTCTTCCTTGAAAGTATTCATTTCTATTTATCCTGTATCGGCACCTGAAAAGCTGTGATGCTTTTCTGGAGAGGCCAGGACGCCATGTTTATTCTTCAGCTTCAGCTTTATACACTAAATGGACTAACATGAAACCACTGACCATGTGTTTCATGCACTTTAACTGTTGTTCACTGTGATGCGTGTCATAACCTTCTCTCTAAGGACACTGAAGGGCACAAGGTGAAGTGCTGCAAATCTATTTACAATACCAGTGTTTTATAAATTCCGTAACACTAACAGCAAATGATATTTTCAAAAGGAGCAGACTATAGTGACCAAAAAACATGCATGAAAGTGACTCAAGAAATGTGTCACACTTCCTCGTGAAGTGGACTCTAGGTTAACGTTACCAAATATTTGCTACAAAGACTACAGGACAAGCTGGCTTGCAAAACAGTATTAGCATGAATTCAACACAGTAAGGACACAAATTCAGTATCCTGTAGAAAATCTCTGATAGGTAATTTTTCAGGTGAACGCTGTTAGATAAGATTAGTGTTTTAAGAAGGAAGGTATTTTAAAAGAAAGACTGGAGAAACTGATAGACTTAGGTCTAGAAAGGACTGACAGGGAAGGTTAGAGGGGCAGCAGAAGACTACGGAGGGTGGTTAACACAAAATTCTCTCTTGCCAGTCTTCTTCCACTTTGACTCCTCAATTATCCATACTTCAGCTCTATTCCAAATACAGGTGAAAGGGTAGAGAACAGACAATCAATTGCATGTCACACTTCAAAACTGAAGAACCATCAAGACTCAAGAGAAATCTTATAAAATCTTCCCAGTATAGCAGGTTTAGAGGATTTCTTATAGAGGATAGAAAATCTATTTGCTCCAAAAGACCTTCTAAAGAACATGATTTAGAAAAGGAATATCAAAAAACCGGCGAGGACACTGACAGCTCAGAGGAATATATTTTGGTTTTTTTCACCACCTGAGGGCACCTAACATGGCTGAAGGAATTTTACTCTCCTGAATACTTAGAGATAGGGAAAAGAGCTGAGTGGGAACTGTGTTCTAAAAGTTTGGGTATACTTGCTGTTGATTTTTTTTAATTATTTGCATGGGAATAGTTATTGAAGGCTATTTTAAATACATGGATCTATTAAATGTAAGTGAAGAAAACAGTGTTGTTATTCATATTATCTAAAGCTAAGTGAACTCGTAGGCGGTTGTAGATAAATATGTCTAGCTTTATAAAACATGGGAAGAAATTACAATACTAATAATCGAAAAAAAAAGCAATTTTTTTTTTGAGGGGAGGCAAGCTGTTCATTTTCACAAAAATCTCAATGCCATTATAATTTCAAGAAACAGCCACTGAGATTGTATAGCAGAGAATTATCTTAGGAGGAATCTGGTTTCTGACCTCTCTGTCCTAAAACAGGTGAAAGTAGTTGCACCCTCAAAAGTAGGTTTATTTATAGCAGTTAATGAGTTCTAAGGTCATGATCCTGATTTACAGTCTGTGAGTGACAGGAAAACAGAAATCTTGTTGCAGTAAACAAATGTATACCTAAACATTGCGCATGTACACTGCTATGTTCTTCTACAGCCAAAATTATTTACTGTTACTTAAAATTTATTTCAAATTAAAGCAAATTGAAAATTAAAAGATACTTTTTATCTGCATATCTCAAATTACTTTATAAGTGTCTTATTTGGCTTTACAGCACTTCTAAGATCTAGGCAGACATTCTAGCTGTAATGCTAGAATGGTATGCGGTAAGTTGTGACATAGAGAAACTATGACTTGTTCTTGGCATGCTGTTGACCAAAGAAAAGCCAGGAATAAGATCCAAAGCTTCAGATTTCTTATCTTCCAATATTAAACTGTAATCTTTCTGTTATCCCTACACACAAACTTGATATTTACCTGTTTCTTACAACTGAGTTGAAAGCAAGAGAAAAAGAACAAAAGAAGAAAGATAAACAAGTCTACATATAGGTTATTTTAACTATTTCATATTTCTTCTCCGTTTTATGACTCTATAGTCCAAAGCAATATTCAGGAGTTATATTTTATATTCTGAGGACAGTAAGAACTGTAAGGCAACAGCAGGTTCTGGCAGCATGCTGACTAACTAAAGATAATTGTAAGACATATTATAACATCTCTGATCAGTTATAGTAAAATATATGACTGACATATGCAGCAACAGTAGCATGACATACCAGCGCTTTTAATTAAAGAAGCATATTTAATGAGACAAAATCTGCATCATTTTTAAGAAAAAGAGCTTGGGAAGAAGAGACTTGCAGTCCAGCAGATTATTTCATACTGGAGGGAATCTGCCTGCAATCCCTCTCCCGACCATGGAGCACTGCTGTCACAGAGATTTACATGACAATCTGTCAGTAGAAAGCCCAGGGTGACCACAGCTCCCAGAATAGCAATGCTGCCATGAAAAGAAAGAATGGCAGTAAGATGCACAAGTTCTCCATGCATTAGGGAAAGTTTCAGTATTCCATAAACTGTAAGTATTCCCTCAGGACTTTAGTTTCAGATGTGCTCCCATGCCACTATCAAGTTTTACTCCTAATCTCTGATCTTTGGGAAACAAATGCCCATTTATCTTGACATTGTTTTTAACACAAGCCAAATTAAACCAAAATGCAAATTAAGGTGTTTGTTTACAAAGCACAAAATTAAGGTGTTTGTTTACAAAGGTAAGGCAAATGTTTACAAACAGTCATGAAACAAGATCAGACTTTATGTTAGGATTAGGTATCTCTTGCTCCAGTAGTTGGCCAACCTGTTGAATTCCTGAGTCACACTGTCAAAAACTCTGTAAGCATATTTCACCTAACATGATTAATTGCAAGGCTGAACTGAATATGCATAAAATCCTTAGAATATGATTTGGCTATTTTACTTTTTATGCTATAATGCTGCATTTCAAGCATTAAATGCAGTTCTATACTCCGTAGTAGATCCGAAACAAAAACAAACAAACAAACAAACAAACAAAAAAGCCTTTGTATTTAGTATCTCTTCAGTCCACCAGACTGAAGGAATACACATTTCCACAAACTACTTTGAAACTGAAACATTCCCTGGTGTCACAAGACAGTACAGAAAACACATAACTAAACTACTCACCAAGAAGTGAGAAGCCAGAAGGAAACAACAGATTTTCTAATGCTTTTTACCTGCTGCAGATGTCAATGGTACCATCAGCATGCTCAGATGCCTGACTAGACTCAAGTGATGGGCCCTGAATCAATATAATGCCATATACTTCACAAAGAGATTGCAATTACTGACTTGGAGAGCACTCTTGCAAAATTTCAATATTAGGTCAATATACTAAATGCCTCTATTGTGATCCATGCTGTGTTAGCTCTAATGAAGAAATACATTTTAAGCTGCTTCTTCAAACAAGTTACCAAGCATATGCATAGATTATTATAAAAACATGCACAAGTGCAGGAAGCGCAACAGTGCACACTAAACCCAGCCTTTTATATTTATAAAGATTTTTTTTTTAAATCAAAGCCTTTTCAATGAAGCAAATGCTATTTTTACATTATATTTTCACACTTCTTTGTTATGTCTAGGTGAACTTTTTACAATTTCATTTATTTTTTAAAAGATACGGCAGGTTGTACATAAACACTGACTCTTAAAAATTACAGTATACCTATATATAAGAAATGCATATAGAGAGACGCGCATATAATATGAACACACATAAAAATATGTAGCTATTATAAACACATGTGCTTTGAAAAGAAATGTAGTAGCTGTAACAATAATTCCAGGAGAAAACCCCAACTATTTGGGGTTAATGGTATTTTGAATGGAAAACTCCACAGTGACTAAAATAATTCTTCTATTGCCATACACTTAAATATTCTGTACGTTCATACACAGAGCAATTTCTCTCTATTTTCTTTTTCCCTTACCACTACCAGAGAAGGCTGTTTTGATATCAGGCAAGTACAAGATTCAGCACTTTTTTAGTATGGAATTCAGGCAGTTTCCAGATTTAAATACCAGGCAGAGCCTGAGCCAGTTTGCCTTGTGTCACAGCCCTCGTCAATGGTCCTCTGCCAGCCTCAGCAGCTGAGAATCTACACTGAACTTAAATAGGTTTTTGCTGAATGAAAACAACATTCAAAACTGCCATTTCCTACTAAATTATCATGAAAGAATAGCGCCACCTGCTGAAGCCCCAACTCAACTCACTGTAAACCCAAGTTTTGAAAGCTGTTACTGTAAGTGCTTTACTGATTTAAGGCCAGAATTGCAATTATCATTCCCAGAAGCATTTTCACGTTCAAAGAAGCTTCCCTTCCAAGTAACTGGATAATAGTGCTATTCCTTCTTAGCTTCACCACACAAGAGCTGCCTCACAGATTAGAAGTGAAAAAATAAAATCCAACCTACCTCCTGTTATGTGATTCCTTCTGTGGGCCAAACCATTGTAGATATCCGCAGTACATATACAGCTGTGCTGCTAATTTACAACTTCAGCTGTCATAAAGCATTCAGATATCAGATACATCAGAAGAAAGCTATTAATTGCCATTTAAACAAGGTGATCTGAGTAACAATTTAGATACGTTTGCATACAGTATCTGTCTCTAATACACTTTTAAAAGGCCTTCTACGTCTATTAATCTCATTTTAAAATAAATTAGGAGGAAGCTATCTGGGACAAGAACAGACCTATTTCCCAGCTTAATCAAACTCTCTGTCCATGTACACATGCCTGTAATCTCATATTTGTTCTGGTAGTCTTGAAGGAATAGATGGACATTTATGAAGATAAAGAAGTAACTTCCTTCACTTTCTTTCATCATGCTGCCAAGTGACGGCTATACTTGCTGAAAAAGAGACTTCTGTCATCACTTCCTTGCTGACGCACATTGAATCTTAGCTATTTATAAAACAAACGATGTTCTGTGGAAATTACTCAAGAGAAAAGTCTGGGTTTGATGGCAATATGATGCATAAATGTACAAAAGATAGCTTCCCTTGTTTGTAGCCACAAAACTGAGAGCAAATTGAAATCTAACTATGTGCATCTCTAAATAGTCATTAGGAAAACATTAGATACCCAACATCTTCCTGCATAGGTATTTCAATTATTTGCAGAAAACTCACAACTATGTTTAAAAAAACTCTACAGAAAGAGTGTTCAGGAAGAATAAACATAGATTGAACATTTGAAATATCTTGCAAAATTGATTTCTCTCACTCAATCTCTAGAATTCATAGCAAATACAAAATACCATCAAGGCTATTCATATTACTGAAGTTCAGAAAATTCATAGATAAACATGGGTTTTGACAGGGCAACAACCATTGCTTTAGTGAAATTTCATGTAAGGAAATTAATTTAGCTTGTTGACTGTGTGAATATATACGGACCCACCAGGACAATATTGGGGTTAAAGAGCAGAAAACTACAAGTGTCGATCAAAGGAATCAAGCAAAAAAGGTTTCAGCAAGGCTTTGAAATGCGAAGGTCTTAACGGCAGGAATTAGTGTGAAATTTCTCAGCACACGGAAGACCAGATCCACAAAAAACCTCACGGATATAGCTATTACACTGAGCTTCTGAAGAATTGTCGAATCAGGAATTTAATGTTCGCCTCTAATTTGTGGCCTACAACTCTCTTGAAAAAATGTTTTGTGCACTGCAGAATAAGTTGATTAAAAGATGTGGTGAGCAAACTTCAGAAGAGCTGTATTTTCAAGAATTCAGTGTCTATGAAGCAACTGAAAAAAAAAAATAAATCTACACATTATAAGGAGAAAGAAGAGATCTGGAATTTTATACACCAGTGTAAGTCCAAGTAGTTAATAATTGCAAGAAACCTCCTATTTCCAGCAGCAGTATTATGAACTCTATGAACGAAAGGCAACTTGAAGTGGTAACTTACAAGAAGGTAGGTAGTTCTACTTGTGAGATACAGAATGGAAGGATAAAAATAATAAAACATGTATGGATGAATGGATTGAGATATCTGTGTAAAAATATTACCCCAATCACAAATTTTCTTTTAAAAGTTTAGCTTTATTTATTACTGCCACAAATTTTATAGCAGTTCTTCTCAAATTATAAGGTGAAGAAAATCCTAAAAGTAACTTCTTTTTCCCTGAAATACTATGCCTGACCTCTAACTTAATAAAGAGTTACAGGTCTCATTCTCGTGCTAATAAAATGATGATTTAAAACAAAATACTTTTTCTAAAAGTGCGCATCACATATTCATGTGCATGCTTTTCTATTTTTGTGATGTATCAGCATCATTTTAAAAAAAATCTGGGGAGAGCAATTAGTTTCTCATAAACCCAAAACTCCATTTACAAACCCAAACCCTAAAAATGTCTGTAATCAACACAGGAGACATTTCAAATATGAAAATACGAGTAACTCAAATTTCCAACAAAAAAGGAACAATAATTTTAAAATATTTCAAAAACAACCAGAGAACATTAGTGAAAACAAACACAATGCTATTCATTGACAAATAGTTGCCCAGAGCTAATGAAATATTTTTTGGCATGTTGGCATGTCTAAATTGACTGTGGAGAAAAATAAGTCACTTTGTATTTCTGACTAACATGTTTGCTGTGTTGCTGGCTTGTACACAGCATTTAGAAAAGCAGAATCCAATACACCTAACTAAGAGACAGTGTCATATTCCATGAAAACATCTGTTTTCTAGTACCCTTTATCTCAGAGCATGCGCCCTGATTGAACGTAAGAGCATTACTGAAAATCAAAGTACATTTTCTCCTTTGGTCTTGACGGTTGTTGACTGTAAATTGAGTCAATGGCCCAGAAATTATATGTAATTATGCTACTCAGCAAGGACTTGCAAAAAAGGTTGAATTCAGAATACAACAGCATGTTGAACACGTAAGAGTTGGACATGATCCATTTTTGTTGTTCTCACAACTTGCAATGTTAATTTTGTACTTCGCTAAATATTCACCACATAGGGAGGGATGAAATTACTGGAAAGAAATCAATATGCTCAAAAAAATACAAACCACAAAAAGTGAAAAGACAAAGCCCTCAGCGCATATCAGTCATCTAAAATTCTATTAAATGAAAGTACCTGTATCTCCATACTTCCAGAGCCAGGAAATAAATGTTATGTATACTTGAAATATCCAGGTGCTTCTGAGAATGAGCTCTGTAGTACTTGCATCTAGTTTTACAGTGTGCATAGTCTCACAGAAGAACCATCTGGCTGTTTAAGTATTTTGCTACTGTACACAAGCAATTTTGTAGGCAAAGACAAAAAATATGAACTGTACTTTCTGTACTTTTTCACATAAGACAGTAAGATAATTATTGAACTACTCACACCAGGGAAAAAAAAAAAAAGGAAAAAAACCTCAAACAACACAACCCAAAACACAACAACCCAAACATTAAACAGAAAAATTAAGGAATCTCACAGACAACTTCATAAGAATATTAATAGGTTACATGATGGATATTGGCAGGATACAATTATGAGTCCTGATAACAAAGTTTGACATACTCATAAAAACTGTTGATTCATATTTCAGTTTAAAACTAATGGATCTGATAAAGTATTTGATAATGTCTGCATAGAGCGGAATGGATACGAGGATGATCCCCATCATCCTCATATGTTAATATTATTGGAGATTTCATTATCAGAGACACTAAAAGAGCATATACACAATCAAGACATTCTATACCTGCTCACAAGCAGAATATCTCTGGACTTAGATCATCTAAACACAATTATCTGTTCCTTGTGTACACATATGTATACCAATGTGTACATATTTCCAATTATTTTTGGTAACAATTTTTTCAAGCTCTGTGATGATCCTAAATCTATCTTGAACATTTTAGTTGCTATCTCTAGAGTTTCACATCACCACTTTCCAGTTTCATAAAATCTCCAGTTGCCCATTACAGTAGAAATATCAGTGGGATAATGCAGTTGCCATGGTTCCTGTGTGAAGTAGGGAGTCTGCCCCTCATTCCACTGTTCAGGAAAATGGCAGACATTTCTGCATCTCTCTTCTACACTTCAATAAAATTATACTAACATCCCATTGTATTATATACAAAAATACAAAATAAATACATTTTTACTGTTAGCAACATCCAACACTGGATGTGGCTGTGTCAGCAACATACTTGAAGACAAAGGGTGCAACACAAATGGCAACTGAAGGTATAAAACTAGAAAAGGTGAGGGCATAGCAAAGGTTTGAAGAAGCAGCCTGACATGCATTTTGGAAAAGGCATTTCAAACACAGGAAGAATCCATGCACTTCACAAACAGAGGAAACCATTATTATTCTTCAAAGACTTAAATGTAATTAGAAAAACTTGTGGATTCAGAGAATAAGAGCACAGGAGCATAAGGAGTGGGTTGCATAGCTTCAAAGGTTAAGGATAAGACCTTAAATAAAAGCAAGAAGTGAATTTATGGCCAGAATTTCAAACTAAAAAGCATTTTCTATCTCAAATCTGCACTGCAGGTGACAAACTCAAAGTACAAGTGTACTTTCAACCTATAAAATGCATCGTTTTAACTCTAGTAACATAAAGCCAGTTCAACTACTTTAAAACCCAGGTAGATTAAGAATCTTATTATGAATTTCAGCAATGCAAAATGTATTTTTCAGCAAAACATGTACATTTGTTTCCTGCCTTAGTTTTCAGTCTAACTCCCATCACCTGTATAAACCACATCATTACATTGTTGTGGGTTGACCCTGGCTGGACACCAGGTGCCCACCAAAGTCACTCTATCACTCCCCTCCTCAGCTGGACAGGAGAGAGAAAATAGGATGAAAGGTTCCTTGATCAAGATAAGGGCAGAGAGAGATCACCCACTAATTATTGTCAAAAGCCAGACTTGACTTATGAAAATTAATTTAATTTATTACCAATCAAATCAGAGTAGGATAACGAGAATCAAAACCAAATCTTAGAATCACCTTCCCCCATCCCTTCCTTCTTCCTGGGCTTAGCTTCGCTCCCCATTTTTATTAACTCCTCCCCACACCGTGGTGCAGAAAGAGATGGAATGGGGGTTGTGGTGAGTTCACCCCACGTTGTTCTGCCACTCCTTCCTCCTCACACTCTTCCCCTGTTCCAGAGTGGAGTCCCTCCCAGAGGAGACAGTTCTCCATGAACTCCTCCAACATGAGACAGGCTGCAGCTCTTCACAAAGCTCCAGCGTGGGTCCCTTCCACAGGGTGCATCCTTCAGGAACAGACTGCTCCAGTGTGGGCCCTCCACGGGGTCACAAGTCCTGCAGCAAATCTGCTTTAGCCTGGGCTCCTCTCTCCATGGGGCCACAGGAGCCTGCTCCAGTGTGGGCTTCTCACAGTGTCACAGCCTACTTCAGGCATCCCCTTGCTCTGGAGTGGGGTCCTCCCCCAGCTGCAGGTGGAGATCTGCTCCACCATGGACCTCCATGGGCTGCAGAGGCAGAGCCTGGCTCACCATGGTCTGCACCAAGGTCAGCAGGGGAACCTTTGCTGCAGTTCCTGGAGCACCTCCTCCCCTCCTGCTTCAATCTTGGTGTCTGCAGTGTTGTTGCTCTCACATATTCTTATTCCTCTCTTCCAGCTCCAATTGCTGTTGCACAGCTTTTTTACCCCTTCTTAAAGACATTATTTCAGAGGCACTACCACCATCACTGATGGGCTCAGCCTTGGCCAGCAGCGGGCCCATCTTAGAGCAAGCTGGCTCCACTGGACACAGCAGAAGCTTCCAGCAGCTGCTCACAGAAGCCCCACTTGTAGGCCTCCTGCTGCCAAATATGGCCATGCAAACCCAACACATACACAGACAATATAATTGTTTAGATTATTTTCAGTTCTGTAACCACATCTAGCTATATAGTATCCTTTTTGCTAAATATGAAAAAAGTACCATATTCTATGCAAAAATGTAGGCAAGTTCATCAGAAACCTGTTTTCCTGTGTAATTTTCTATTGGCAGTAGCACTATGACACCAATTATGTATTGCTTAGATCATTATTTTTAGAATAGTCTTTGATGTTGATGTGTACTTTTATTCCTCAACATGTGACATTAACACATTAGTCTCACAAACTCTTCTGTTGATCTTCCATGGATTACAATGCAACACAAATGTACTTATTCTGGAATCAAATTATGTAGTTCTGTAAAATTTGTTTTAGCATTCTCCCGAACTCTAGACAGGATAGTCTACAAAGCAGAATTTTCCCAACCCACCCATATTCCTTAGCAGGCAGCAAAAACAGATTACCTTCAACAACTTTAAAATTTTCTCTAGCTAGTTAGGAAAATTACCATTTTTCGTGGTATTCGTTCTCTTTACAAGCTTCCTAGATGGAAGAGAATTTAGCAAAGAAGCTACACTCCTGTATGTTAAAAATGTTACAGTCCTGTGTGTGCTCTTTCAGAGTAGATGGAAAGGTTTTATTATTTTACCAAATACTTGTGCTAGAAGCCCTGTGGGAGTTACAGGTTCTTCATTTTGTCACGCATAATTTCTCACAGTGTAACATCAAGGCTAAAATAAACTGTTGGGTCTTTAACTGGAATCAAATTAATTTTCTTGAAATCATGAACATAACATCTGAGTTTTAAACAGTCTTCTTTCCACTTATTTCTATCTGCTCCCAGGGTAGGCTCTTGCACGCCTGTGTCTGAGAGGCTAATCAGGAGGCTGATCCAGACAAGAAAATTTCTTTGTTGCTGTTTAAACTTAATTTTCAGCCTAATCAGATAATTGACCGTATGACCCCATGGATACAATCTGCCATTTTAAGAGAAACAACAAAACAACAGCATAGAAGTATGAATCTGGGAGGTCACGGGGAAAAATTAGATCAGTGCTCCAAGAAGCTTCTTTTTTAAGAAAGCTTTTTTTTTAAGAGGCTGCACTTAGAAGACAACCACATCCAGAAATGCCTCAAAGTTGATCGCTGTGGTCATGCCCCCTGCAATCAAAAATCAATATACTAGGATAAGCAAGGATACCTAATTGCAAGGAAGGAACAGAAAAGACAGCCAAAAGAATCTCAAGTGAGTTGACAGTAGCCTCCAAAGGTATGCTGAGGACCTGGAGACAAATGAGGTGGTTAACATAGAAAGGGAAAAAAAGAAACTTGTGAAGTGGAGGGAGGACTCCAGAACAATGGGGCTTAAGGGAGTTAGCCCTCGTTTAAGCCCAGCCAGCAACTCAGAACCTCACAGCCGCTCACTCACTGCTCCCGTTCTTCCTCCCCCTGCTCCCGGAGGGATGGGGAGGAGAACAGAAAGAATGTAACTCCCACGGGTTGAGATAAGAACAGTGCAGTAACCAAGGTATAACACAAACCACTACTGCCACCGCCAATAATAATAATGATAAGGAAAATAACAAGGGAAGAAAATACAACTGCTCATCACCTGCCGACCGACAACCAGCCCAACCCGAGCAGTGATCTAGCCCTTCTGGGTAACTGCCCCCAGTTTATATATTGGGCATGATGTGCTGTGGTATGGAATACCTCTTTGGCTAGTTTGGGTACAGTGTCCTGTCTCTGCTTCCTCCCAGTTTCCCCTCCTCCCTGGCAAAGCATGAGGCTCAGAAAGTCCTTGGTCAGAGTAAACGTTACTGAGCAACAACTAAAAACATTGGTGCTATCAGCACTGTTCCCAGACTGAAAGTCAAAAACACAGCACTGCACCAGCTACTAAGACTGAGAAAAATGACTGCTACTGCTGAACCCAGGACAGAGATCAAGCTAATTACACTGGGAACTCTAAGTGTGATGGTGGATTTTCAAAAGTTTTGGGAAGACTCCTCTTTTCCCATCCAGGACCTACTTTTGTTCTGTCATACCTACCCTACTCCCTCCCAGTACTCACAAACTCACATTGTTTCAGCTTATCAACCTCTTCGCTTCCATTCAGTATGCCCCTACTGCTAGATGTCAATTTCAGGCACATCTGCAAACTGGAAAGTGGCAGAGCTTGGCTACAAAACTGGACTCAATGACCGGGTGGGAAGACAATCCAATCCACTGTAGGTGGACTTGGAGGCAGGAAAGAGTGACTGACTTTGTCAAAGAAAGCAGAGATCTGTTTAAGTGGAAGACTAATTACTGGACTAGCAAGTTCTTTCTCCTTGCCATAGATAGATGCCTATTCTTCCTGACTGAGTTTTTTCTCTACCCCTATGCATGGTAAAAATAAAACTCCATCAAATAAGATACCTATTCCCACCAAAATCGAAGTGCTTGCAATATTATAACTAGAACTTCAGGGATACAGCAGATGTTTCATCTTCTTTGTTCTTAAAGATTCATAACCTACCATTGCAAACAGTAGGTATTAGGAGGTCTCGTTCTCACTCATTAATTCTTCTCCAAAGATACTAATAAAATATACACTTGATCTGTATTTAAAACCACAGGAAATACCAACAATCCAAATTAATTTCTAATAAGATCAGTAGGTTGCTGTGAGTTATCTGTACTATTTGCAATGATTTTAAGATTATGATAAACAATATTTATTAGTGATAAATACTAATAAAACTTCTTATTGCTACTGGGTTGTTTAAATAAAGATGACTTGTGACTTTGCTCATCAGAACAATAACCTGCAGAAGTTTTAAAGGATATATTCAACTACTAAGTAGGATTGTACTTTGTTGATAAAACAGTAAAATGATTAGCATGGTGTTAACTATACATTAATAATGGCTAGGTGACAGAATCCATTTACAATAACCTTTTGATCACCTCCCTGAGCCTTTACCTTTTATTAAATCTGCATATTCCTAGCATTTTTCACAGTTCTTAAAAAGAGGAATTCATTTCACTTCTGTTAGCAGGACCACATTTCAAGTTTGTTATTATCAAGTATGGAAAAATGTTCTGACGAACAGAGAAGTGGCTAATCTTTGTGAACCTGAGACATTGTGCCACCTACACTGCTATTGCAATTTGCTGCTCTATTTTCAAATACATACGGGTAAAAGAGATGCACCAAACCCACTAGTCTCAGCAATAACCTACAAGGATTTTTAAATGAAATTTACAGTTTCTACATGTATGATCACCTTCTTCAGCTATATAAGCCTTGCTTATGTAGTCAAAGCTGGATGAGGATTCAGGAACACAAGCTTTTCCTATAGGAACATCAAACTTTGGAGGACAAAGTAAACAACTGCTGAAGATAAATCTGAAACCAATACTGTAACATATACTCTCAGAGCATATTAAGCATGAGTATTAATATGCATGTCTGAGTTCTTACTTCCCCTTACATCCTGTCATTACCTTCTATAACTGCTGCCACAGAGGGAGAGTACTAAGACATCTTTTACCTACCAAAGCTTTAAAAACATGTACCAGGACTACATGGCAGGCTGACCCATCTTTGAAATAGTCTCTTGTTGATTGTTTCTGTTGTTACTAGTACTGGAGGAACTTGTCGATGCTGTAAGTCTGTCTGTAATAACAGCTGTAATCTTCTGTTAGATCTGTCCTTACAAATTTCCACCATTAAAACTGAAGTTTTGAGAATATCAGTTATAGTCCACATGTTATTAGAGGTTTAGGGTCACAGAATTATTTCTCTCCACCTACAAGCTGTAGGAATGAGAAACATCTTTGGACAGATGCTCTGGACAGATTTCACATGAATGAAAAAAAGAAAAAGATCTAAAGCTTATGCTTTATCTATGTCTGTGAAACAAAATATTGAAGTGTTCTGTGATTGTTTCATTTCTAGATACAAAACTGGGAAGGAAAAGCCATTCTATTAAAATCATTTAACTGAGTGTTGCATAACCATTTGCGTAGAAAATAACTGTGCAAACATACACCTAAAAGAATGATTCAGTTCTACAGAATTTTGATAATGAAAATTTGTGTAGATGAAATACATTATCTCAACTTTGTTCAGATAAAACTCAAAGATGTTTCTACAGTGTCCGTCAAAGCAATGTCTGAATGAAACTCCAAAGGTATGTAATTTTATACTTATTTTCTTATATCCTCCTTGCCAACTACATCATCTGAGCCAGAGATTAATTTATCTTCAAAAAACAGATGCTTTCAAATGCTGTTTGCTTCTCAAGTACAAAGAACTTGGCTGTTGTAGGCTGTATGCATCTTCAACTTGGTTTGGTCCTCATGATGCATTTGTATCATCTTCACTCTTCCCATAGTAATGTGACTGAGAAAGTAGATGGTGCTCAATGAAATATTTCTTTTTAATTTAAAAAGGTAAAATCCTAACTGTTGAGTTAGACATGTTTCTTACTTGGTTGAGAGCTGAGTTTTATGTCAGAGTATGTAGGCAAATACACTTACAGAAACAGAAGCTCAAGGACAAGAGAACTAAAAACTTCTCTGCATGTTCCCTTCCACAGATGAAAGAACTCCTAAGTGACTAAGTTTGATATTTCCTTAAGGTTATCCAAACATCTGCTCTCAGTGTAACAAAATAACAACTTGAGTATCATGCCTTTGTTCTGCAGGTTTCTATTTCCATTTATTCTTCAAATGAAAGGAGGAAAAAAAAAAAAAAAGTTCTGATTTTTGTGATTTTACTTGATTCTGGACGGCTTGGGTCTATTTTCCTGCCTGCACTTTCTGTTTCACTTCCAGCAGCAAAAGCTGTACTTACGCTGGAAAACCAGCAAAATTCTTATTCTGGAAAACTACAGTAAGAATCTTAGGTTTTTATTTAGCCACTATAGAGAAAATCTGAAGTTCTGGACTGAGTGGCTGTTATTTGACAGAACTGTATTTTCTAGTACAAGATAAAAGAACCACAATAAAAATGTGTCTGTAGCCTATCAATCCTGGCAGCAGTTCTGCAACATTTGTACAATAATAGCAACATTTAAATACTGAATATGGTCTCTGTTTCTTCCAAATTAGAACCTTCCTGTATTTATTTAAAATTTCAATTATAGCCATTTCCAAATTACTCCATAGTATTCATTTTACTATTCTTATACATAACTGTTTTCAAGTTACAGTCATGCCTACAGTGAAGTTCATCTGTGATCCTTACTGTTTTTATCTCTTTTCTTTACATCAGCTTAAGAGTAATGACATTTGTTGTTCTGAATTTCTTATTATAAATTGTTTTATGAACATTTTTTCAGTCTAATATATATAAAAAATACAGAATTAAGAAACAGGCATTCAGTGCAACAGATCTTTAAATTTACTTGATCTATGCAGAAAATTGCATAAATTAAAATCCTTTCATACTCCCAGCTCATTACAATCAATGCGATTAAATGTCATGTGTAATTCAAGGTTCAATTTATGTCCTATATGATGCTCTGTATCAGAATTCTTTTAAGCCTTATTTTCTACTTATGAGTGATTTTTTTCTATGCAACCAGCATGTTTTAATGCAAGTATTACTGTAATAAAGTATATACTTATATTGCTAAATTTACAGAAAAACATACAGAAATTTAAGCATATTTGTTACTGAAAGATAAAATGTAAGGTGCACCAATAGCATTAGTTAATTGGTAAGAAAGTCTTGTCACATATCTTTTGACATATTTAAGCTATTTGAAGAAAATCAATAGTTCTCCCTTTCCACATTCTGCCCTATTTAATGTCCAGCCTGACTTCAGTATTAGTATTAGATATGACAGAGAATTAATTTCAGTTTCTTTTAGGAAGAAAAGGAGTATATTTCACTGGCAGAAATAAGATGTAGACAGGAAGAAAAAAAAAAAAATCACTGAACTGAGCCTCCTCAATATTGTGGATACACATACTCCACTACAGAGTCTCTTTCTCTCAAACAGACTTAAATCAAAATGAAGCATAACAAGTAACAACAGGAATAGTTGATAGTATTAGATACTTAAAAATACTATCCTTAATACATTGACATTTACTTGTTTTAGACCAGGGACTATTACTGATGTATGAATATCTCTGCAGAAATGTATTAATGGAAACCTAAGCTGACAGTAAATCTGTTTAGCTGAGCACAACTTCATATACAATCTGTTAGGGTTGGATGCAGACTGGTTGCATTAATCTATTATTAGATTATATGAGAAGTACATCCTTAGCCTCAAGGGTTTACTACTGCAGATGTATCCAGACCTGAGTTACTAAAATTGGTGATATTATAGCAACACATGTAGACAAGATAATCTATGTTTCGACTAGCTCTGAGTAATTTCCCTGTTCTTCATTTCTTAAATTTAACCAAGAAATAACAGCAATGATAGCTTAGATTCAGAACTTCTATTGCAGTCCCAGGTTTCATATATACACATGGAAATAAGTGAGTTTTATCTGATGTGGCAACTCAGTTCTACTTAATAAGAGCATACCAATAGCTGACCTTAAATAGCCACAATACTAACATCATCTTGCTTTTCATATATGATTAATATTTCCAAGACATCAATGAAGTAAGTCAACAAAACATGTAATTTTATCTTTCTGGGGTTTTGTTTGGGTTTTAGTTGTTTTTTTTCACTGAAGAAACATAAGATTCCATCTGATTCTGTGAAAAAACTAATCTATTGAATAAAAAGTATTTGTCGATGGTTTAAACCCAGCTGTCAACTAAGTCCCACACAGACGCTTGCTCACCCACCTCTCCTCTCTCCCTCCCTGGGTAGGGTAGGGAGGAAAATCAAGCAATGCAAAACCTACAGATTGAGAACAGTTTCATAACTAAACTAAGTATAATATAATATTAACAGTTATAATGATAAGGGAAACAACAAGGGGAGAGAATATGAAACTAAGAAGGGAAAAGGAAAAAATCAATAAATACAAGTGACACACTATACAACTGCTCACCACCGGCCAACCAACACCCAGACCACGATCGGTCCCTTCCAGGTAGCTCCCTCCAGTTTATAAACCAGGTATGACATGCTGTAGTATGGAATACCCCTTTGGCTAGTTTGGGTCAGGTGTCCTGTTTCTGCTCCCTCCTGACCCTAACCCTGGGTCCCTCCCTATTGGCACAGCATAAGAGACTGGAAAGTCCTTGGTCAGGGTAAACATTACTTAGTAACAACTAAAACATTGTTGTGTTATCAGCATTATTCCCATACTAAAGCCAAAACACAGCACTGCATCAGCTACTAGAAAGAGAGTGATTAAGATTAGCATTTGCTAAAACTGTTGGATTCCCTTTGATATTCATACAAAACTACTCATCATCTTCATGTGTTGTGTCATTGGCACAACCAAAACCAGAATCCAGCTGTTTATTCCCAGTCTAAGCCTTCTTCATTCCATAGGGTTGTCCTTCCTTAGTGACAGTGTCAGCCTTTTCTTCCTTTTCAGGAATAAAACACTGTCACCCTCACATGTCATAATCAGACAATCCAAAAGCATTTTTGTAAGTACTGGCTGCCACTCAATTGATAAAATACAACTGAAATTTCAGACAGACTACCAAATCAGACCTATGCTACAGAACTCTGCAAATTATCTAGATCACATTTTCTGAGCAACCTTGACAGGTAGGAGATGGAAATCGCTAAGGAATCCACTACTATTTTTCCATATCCCTTCCATTTACGCTCACTGAAGATTTTCAGACGCAAACTGTAGCCACGGCAGGCACATATGGAACATGGACAGTGGACAAATGACTATCTGTTCTTCCTGATCAACTCAAGATTTCATTCTCAATCTTGGTATTTACAATAAACTACAGCAAAGGACTTAAAATTGTAAAAAATCTTAGTACTGGCACTGACACAACATTAATTCATGGGATAAAACTCTGTAACCAGCACTTGCTGTTTATTTAAATCTGATCTGACAATCTAAACTCCTGCAGTTGACTAAACACTTCACCTTAGCAAATCCCTAATGCCCCAGCAATAGAAATATGGTAGCGTTAAACACTTGTAACACATTACAAATACCTTGTCAGATGAAGTCTCTAGAGGATCTTGAGATTTAATTTGAGGTTCATAGCTCTTAAACTATTTCCTGTGATGATTATATACGTTTTGGTAACAAAGACAAAGAGGGTAAGATTTTGTTTAGGATGTGCTATCACATACCAAAGAAAAATAATCCCTAATTTGCTTTTCTTACTTGGAATTACTGTTAAAGAAGACAGTATAGTGCCCTGCGTCTCTGTATAAATACAAAATTTCCATTGACCAGTGTCCTGTGCAGGACAAGTAGTTCACTGTTATTCACTACATGCATTTCTGTGGTCTTTATGTATTTAAATAACGTTTCCAATTTTTGTGTGTGTGTGTGTGTTTGGGTTTTTTTTTCTTTTTTTTTTGTTTTGGAAGGGGTTTTTGGTTTGGTTTGGTTTGGTTTGGTTTGTTCCCCCTGAGTGCCTGACTGGAGTAGGAAGAAAACAATTTGTGATGGAATTATGAAATATCCTTTCATCAAAATTTGTTAGTTCTCAGACTAATTTACCAGAAAAATTAAATTGGGCTCTTGCATATACCTGGTTTGGTGTATATACCTACAGTTAAAAGTTACTACACACTGGTACAGGACTTTTGTCCTCTGGAAAAGAATTATCTAATGCAAGTGCTACCACAAATTTCTAGTGAAATATACATAATCTTTTATGTGCTACATGACTCAGACGATTTGTACTATTAGTATATAAATTCAAAAGTACTAAAAAAATAAGTTTATTTGCTTCTGATGTTATTTATCAATCAAATAATATTCTGATGAATCTATATGTCCACAAAATAGGCACTAGAAGACTCCATTCAAAAGTTTACTTACAGACCTCAACAAAAATAAATAAAATTTGAACTGGTTTTAGCTTATTTCTAAAAGCATTTAACAGAATGTGGTATTCTGGCTGCATTTGGAAAAGTGCTCCAGTTCTGTGGTGAAAAAAAATGAAAGAGAAATTATTGTTCTAGAAACCTCAAACTGTCTTAGCTTTCAAAAATAAAAGTTAGCATTTTAAATTAAAATTCTGAATTTAAATAAAATTAAAAAATTAATAAATAAATAAATTTATTTAACAATTTAAATAAAAATTCTGAGAACAGTAGACAGCATTATTCAATTTAACAGTCTTATTAAATAAATTTAAAATTCACCTTTATGGCTTTGAATTAGAAAAAATGAAACAGTGATTAGCACAAAAATTATGAAAATGGATGACAAATAACAAAAGACAAGCTGCAGACATGCAGTTTTATTTTATCTCTGAGTCATACAGTATCTGACGATGGCTGTCATGTACAGTAACAGCAATGGTATCCTATATGTCACTCCCACAAAAAGATTATGCACATGATAATCTAAAATTCAGGAGTAGACTGCAAGGCTGAAAATTATGAAAACATGAACCTCCTCAGTTTATAAGGTTTGCAACGTAATTCAATGTACAAGGCGTCACAGGTGTGAATGATTCCTTATTCCTGTTATTCTGCTATAACTTGCTGAACACCAGCTATAATAATGCCTTACAAATACAAAATCTAGACTCAAATTATTTTTTTATTTAAAATACAATGACATTCATAGGAGTCATACATTATAAAAATTGGTATAAATTTCTTTGCAAAGGTATTATTTTGGTCACACCAAGCTTTAAAGCAAGTTATCAACTAGTTTCAGAAACTAATTAAAAATAAATTTATAGCAAGAGTGTAGTAGTATAATTACAGACTGAAGGAAGTTTTGCAAATGAATCAATGAATAAGGCCCATGAAAAACAGAGATATTGTCTGGAAGCTGAATCTTATCAAAACCATGAAGATAAAAGGGCTTCCAATGGCTCAGTTAATAGATTTTTCCAAGCATTGATTTGTTTGTTTAAACAATTTTTTGTCAGAGCTACAAAGCTGCTTCCAAAATGTGCATGTCATAATGAAGAGTGACTGAAACTGATTAGAAAAAAGGTAACCGTAATAAGATTATAAATAATGTTAAAATATTTGTGATATATACAATTCACTTCTGGTTTTTGCCTTACACATAATATTATTCTGACCTACCCATTAAACCGTAAGTTTCACTACAAAATTTGGAAAATATTAAATACCATAAAATATACAGTATTATAGTTGCAAGGGATTAAGTGAAGTTTGCAAGCAGCGGCAGATACTTAAGGTGTCTTGAATGGGAAACAGAGAAGTGATACATTTCTATTTACTAGTTTACTTCATTTAATTTACAAGAAACTGGCAACAAAATACAATAAAGAACAGCAGGAAAAACAGAGTCATATATTAAAAATTAATTTTCAGTTGTATTTCTTTTAATAAATTTTTTTTTGCCTCACATAATCATTTTTTTAATGTTTGAAATTCAAAGAAAAATAAGCATCTTCTAAATAGACTGACACTCCTGGGAAAGGTACCTTGGATATGGTTTATAGAGTCCCACATCCAGAAATCTAATATCAAAATTGGATAGAGAACAAAATACAAGTTTAAGAAAAGATCTGTAGGGAGTAAGTGATAAAATCAGCAGGGAATCACTAGTGCTCCAAACAACAGCCTAAGCAGGTGGTTAGTGATCACCAAAATACAAGCAAAGTGATAAAAAGCAGCAGGAAGATAGGAAACAGCAGTGGGAGACCATGCAAGTTGCCAGGGGGTCCATTGAGAAGCTAATTGAAGCAACAAGCTGAGACACATGTAAGGGGGATTGCATCAACAAAGAGGAGAAAGCAAGCAGTCACTGGAACAACCAAGACAAATGTGATGTCACAGATAAAAAGCAATACCAAAACCAACCCCAAAACCAACCAACCAAACAGCAGAAGGTTGCCAGACATCAGTATTGCAAAATGACAAAGGGTCACTACCCTGAAACCAGGTGAAACAACAGGTTAGAACACTGAAAACCATACTTCATAGGAGACTTGCAGTCACTTTTCTTGTGTAAGCTTAATATTCTAGATCCAAGCACAATGGAAACATCTTTTTTAACATATATTGCTTCAGCTCTTATTTGGTCTCTAGTAAGAGATTTTCAGAAGTCTTGTAAGTAAGGGTTAATTCCCGTATCTGTTAGCATGATTTTGGAAACAGGCAAGCTACAGCATAAGTAATAGTGAGAGCCATAAAGTGGTATTGACAGTATAGTATTCTGCATGTCTTATATTTTTTCTAGCATGCAATTTGAGCTAACAGAAGTAATAATTTTATAATTGTTTTTCCATTGTACTTCAAGCGAAGGTAATTGTCTCAAAATTCTTTACATGAAACCTGAACATGAAAACATAAATAAGCCCTAAGTAAGGTAAATGATAAATTTATGCATATAAATCAAAATTTAATAAATAGTAAATGAAATTATGCATAAAATGTAGGAATGTCTACATTTTTAGAGAAAGTTTTATAGGGTATCAGACACCTGTTGGGTCAGGTTTCAGTCCAGGTATGTCTAGCTGTACTTTTTTACTAGAATTTGATCATTTTAGATGTTCACAGTAAATCAGATCTAAACTTTCAGCATATTTGCACACCTGTAGGCAGAATCTGATTTGACTTCAACAAAATACTGAAAAACCATATCACAAGAGTGGCAACAAGTAACATAGTGCTTTTTCCACCAGAACCATCATATACTTATCTAAAAATGTTCATTAAATGAAGCCATTCAAAGCGTCAGCAGCTTTCTGATGGCAACAATTTTTTATCTATTAGCAAAAAGATATCACTATATCTGTTCCAGCTCATGTTTCAGTACGTTCCTAATTGAGCCTAGTTTGAACACAGCTAGCACATGTTGTAAGTACCAAAGGAAGAAGAGAAATTATGGATTTTTTTGTGTAAAGGCAATGAAATTTCTCAGGAATACCTACAATTGAAGATCGGAAAATGACATGTAAATCTCTAAAGGAGGAAGAACGTACTAAGGGAAGGACTTTCAGGTATCTCAGTCTAGAAAAGCCCGTAATATGCACTTTTTTTCAGAGGACCCTACATTATCATCCACCTTATTTTGGTTTGTATTAAAAAGTTGTATTATGTGAGCTAACATTGTTTTCAGCCATGAAGTTCATGCACTAATTCTGTGATCATCACAGGAGCTTAAAACAGCTTCTGTAAGAAGTTTCTATTAGTTCTCATGGTCAATGGTTTTAATCCTGCCTTCTACATTATGTGCTATCTGTGACTACATGATTACACTTTGTCAGCATAAACACAACTCATATTGACCAGCAGAGATATTTAGAAATATGCACTAGAAGTGAAATGGCCAGAAAGTCTTGTAGAAAAGTAAAGGAAAAAAGAAAGGACAGAGAAAGGAAAGGCTTTTCAAGTTCAAATGGAATTTGTAGCCTTACGGAGAGACTGAGACAGCGAGATTTGACAGAGAGATTGAATGCTTGTGTGTGTGTATTTGTGTGCATGCAATAACAATACTTTTTTAACTCTGGTCCTAAAAAGAAACCAGAAAGAAAAAGTTCTTATTACAGAGAAATCAATAGTTCAGATGTAGGATTTTCAGACTCTAACTAAATCCCCACTGTGAATCTGGCACTGGCAGAAGTGTAACATGAGGGTTTTAAGTCTGTGTGAATGCCTGTAGAGTACTCAGAAAGTTATGTTCTACCTTCAGTAGAAAAGTTCACAGCATGCAACAGTTTATATCTTGAATCTGTTAAAGCCATGAGACACTGATACAATGAACTGATAAATTAGATCATGTTTAATTCACATTTGAATTACCCTGCCAAATGTTACATACATGAAAAGCTCATATTAATTTGTGTGTCACTTCAACCTAATATATATTGCAAATACATGTATCTCCAAAGCAATGTACACAACAAAACCTGTGTACCATTCAAGAATATCATTAGGTTATGTAGTAAAAGCTCATCTGCAAACCCACAAAGGAGCCCAGAGAGACAATGACATAACCCTGCGGGGTCCTCCCAGGCCCATCACAGGAGCCTTCAATCCATCAAAGGTCTATCTCCATGCCCAGATGAGAACAGGAGCAAAAGGGCCTGGGTGTCAGTGACTAGGCAGATCCCAGTGAGTGACACCAAGCACCAGCCCTTGGGGTAGGACCAGGGATCAGAGTTTTATGTCCATTTGCAGCACCTGCAGCAAGTGTGACAGTTCAAGCCAAAGATCACAATACAAAAATACTCCAGAGGCTATCAGAACAATTTCATAGTACATGTGATAAAGTTCCAGTATGCAGAATATTCCTTGGATTTTTTTAATGTGCTAACAAAGATATAATCATACATAGGAAACTTTAAAGATCAAGTAGTGGTCACTGTGAGGAGCCCTGGTATCAGCTCAGCAACAGCCTCCCTGTTGTCAGAATTTAGCAACTATATATGGGCATGTTTTCACGGCGCACATCTTAGGGTCATATTCTGATTTGATAATACGGTATACGCAGCCTGTGTTCACAAAATTACACAGGACGTGTAACATTACTACAGAGACTGTAAGACAATGAAGAATCAGACTCTAAATCCATAACCAGGAAATATTTTAAAAGTACCTTATTTAGGGAATGCAGTAAATCCTTTCGGCAATTTGAGAGTTATGTAGAATATAAAATACAAGAAATGGGTTTCAAGGTAATGAATCCAGCAAAAGGACAAAATGTGTTATTTTGAATGATTGCTACTTAATGAGACTATAATAAAATCTCCAGCGTCATCCTATTAGACTAAGCAGGAAGGTCAAATATGTGACAGAAATTGGATTGTCATGATGCAGTTAAACAAAAGGATCAGTAGTACCAATTCTGCTTTTAATTTTGTGACGCTTGGATTATATTTAAACTGCAAAAAAGCATAAGCTGTTACATCAGATAAAAAATATGAAAAAATCTTCAGACCTATACACACATCTAATATACTGTATTGGAGAGCTGATGCACTAAATTAATATGGAGAACTTTTATAGGAAAAAAAAAAATCAAGCGAAAGGCCTATGGTTACATATTTAAATGTGTGGTTTTATTTAAAGGCCATGTTCTGAAAGACTATAAAACAGGTCAGGTGTGTATCATACCACAAGGAAACAGAAGGGCTTTATCCAAAAATCATATCTGTCCCTGCACGGTGGATTTGAATGGATGTGAAAGGAGAGACATTACAGTTTTAAGGGATTTCTGTATTCTCAATATTCTGGCAGTCCCTCTCAGGGTTTTCTATCCTTGGCTCTGCTTTCCAGGTCCCTTGAGAAGAAGAAACCACACTGAGAATTTATTTTCTCAAAACTGTAAAAGAATGGCAAAAAAAAAAAAAATTAGCAACATGAGAATTCAGCAAAAGTGGAAATTCCAAAGTGGTGGAAAGCAAACAAAAGCCCTGAAATTAATTGTTCCAACACACACACAAAGATATGCACAAGTAGACATACATACACACATACAGAGTGACAACAGAAACAGGAAACGGTCATTGTAGTGGTCTGAGATATTAGTTTATGACTTTCTGAATCATCACTTCAAATCTGTGCTTTAGTACTGACACAGTTCTCCTGTTTGGGGAATTCATAAACAAAATCTCAATCTTCATCAAAGCCCCTATAGATCACATTGAAGATTTTAAAAATTTATAGCCATCTTAACACCTGCTTTCCAATGTGGCTGAAAATGCTAGCGTGCCAAGATAAACAAACAGGTTTCATCTCTCTCAGAAAGCAGCCTACAAAACTAGCACTTTTCTAGGAAGCTAAATTGTCTCAAATGCTAAGGGAAAAGAACTGTGATCTTAGCTAGTCTGACTTATTTAACTGAATATACATAACACTGTAAGTTATATTTTCTGTAATTTATAAGGTAGAAAAAAGTTCAGATACACATCTTTCAAATTAAGAGGATGGTATTTGATGTATAACCTAATTGGGATTCGCTGATAAATTACCACCCATCCACTTTTTATGAGATCTCCAGTATTCAACAGTTTTTTACATCATGGTGCTGAGAGATAAATCTAAATGTTGTAATAAATGTCATTATATGGTCCATCTCTGCAAATGATACATTTCTTATACATGTTAGGTATTTTAGAATTATTATAATATTCCAAATAAAAATATAAAAGAAAAAGAGAAGAAGTGAAACACACATAAAATCCAGCCTATGCTGTTGCCCAACAAAACTGACAGCCACAATGAAAAAACAAAGTAAAGCCAACCAATGGGAAAATTCACTCTGAAACAAAAAGCAGCAGAGGTGAATGGGGTGGAGGAAAAAAAAAAAAAAGAAAGAAAGAAAGAAATAGCAAGAATGTTATTGTACTTTATCTGAAAATTGCCCTAACCTCCTCATGAACTTCTTGAAACAGATGTACTGTCTTTGCATTTTGAGCATGCATTACTTGGGTGACAACTGCATAGGGGCGTTGTACTTAAGGAAAATGAAAGCGTAAGAGAAAATGTGTCCTATGAGAACTTGTGTTGCAGTATCTTTTCAAAGGCTAAACCAACTCATCTCCAACAATCTGAGATTTCCTTGTGATTTTATCTATTTTTTAAAATGTAAATGTATTCATCATCCATGTTTTTATGTCAAAGTTTTATTAGATGTTTATACAAAACAGAATAGGGCTACAGAAGTTTTCCAAAGGCAGAAATTACAAGTACATCTAATAGCATTAGCTTTAAGTGCCATATATATATCACCAGATTTTACAAGGTATGAATGCTTTGGAAGTCTTGAGATAATTATTGGAACAAAGCTTTTTCTAAAATTATGATAATTCTAAAATGAGCCTTCTCTGTCTTTTAAACAGCAGGATTTCTCTAATACTGTACATGCCTTTATAATTACTTTACTTCAGTGTAATACTTTAATGAAGATCAGTTTAATTAAATTAAATTTCTCCCTAGTGGTAACTCAATCAAAATGCATGCTACCCTCATTATATTATCTGTAGGAGTCCAACATTGTAAGTGCTATAAGAAAAGCTGGTTTTAATGAGAACGGTCATAACGTATTACACTTGAGAGTAAAGCTACAGAAACTTTAAATGTCAGATAGCAGAGAACTACATACTAAGATAAGAGGGTAGACATTTCAGTACTAATTGGTTCTGTTTAATATTGTTCTTTAAATTATAATGTTATTACTTATTAATGACAGGCATCTACTTAGAATTTTATACTGCATGCAAGTTGTCGTGACTAAACTTTCATAGATAAATGTTTTTCTCTTTCTTTCATAGCAATCAGTGGTGTTTATTCTGAAATGATGTTCACCGTCACATCCTGCAGAGCTGTTTAACAATGACATGTTAGTAACATATTTACAAGGACTCTCATTTTAAAAAGGCTTTTTTTTAGAAATGTGTATAGTATACATCCTGGTAATATTAAAGTAGTTTCTCTGTCAACTGGACATCCACAGTACAATTTATGAATGATTCTCCAGCTGCTGAACTCTGATTTTAGATAATTAATGTATTCAGTAACTGTAAAGATAGCCAGAAGTTAAACCACTGAAGTAGATTAAGGCCTCATGCACCTCCTTGCTCTGTCTCCTGTTTGACACCAGAATCCTAATGCCATAACTAGAAACATATTATTATGTCAAGGAATTTTCTCTGGAGTGAACAAAATAATGGCTTTTGTGTAAAACCTAGGAATGGATTAGAATGTAATACACAGCCTGTCTCATATCTGGTTCTATTGACCTCCTACAGGTAGCCACATTTCCCTCAATCCAAACCTCACACTGTCACCCTTCTACGCCCTGTAAAGTCCATGCTCATAAAACAAGGATGGCTGCTAAGCTGCCTTCTTGTTCTTTGAAGGTTTCAGATATGTTCACAGAAGAGGAGATAAGTACCTTAGTTGGATCTCTATAACTCATAATCAGAAAAAAAAAAAACACAAAACAACCCACAATATTGAAAGATAACAAAGTATTTTAAAAAACAATAGTGCATGACTACACTTCTGTATAGCAATACATTGTCAGAATCTGTGTTGTTTATGGCTAACTGCAACCTCATGTTGTTCACTGCAACACCTTTGGTGGCTGCAGTACATAAAATCATAGAATCATAGAATAGCAAGGGTTGGAAAGGACCTTACAATCATCTAGTTCCAACCCTCCACATACCCCCACAGCAGAATTTCATCCTTATAAGGTGCCCATTTTGGAGCAAATGTTCAGTTTTCTCATCTCAGTTCCACTTCTGACAGAACTGCTCATGCCACTTGCCGAGGCAGTACTTTCAAATTTGAGCTTTTATGCTACAAACCTTCGCATCCACAGAAGAAGGCGCAAATTAAGCAGAACATAATTTTTACTTGCTTTGAAACCCCAAATAAGTACTTTTGTGTCTTGCAGCCTAGTAAAAATAGTATTGCCGTTGCTAGTATTATCAAACCAAAAATTTTTTGCAGACTGTGTCTTAAACAGGCCACAGTCCTGGCCTGTTAGGTTATCAACCTCCAATGAGAACCTGAAGTGTGAAGAGGAGCTGAATACCAGGTGTCTCTTATTTTAATGTCCTTCCATGATGGCCTTACTGTTCTGTCCAGAAAGCAAAACTGTCTGGCTTCTCAGTAGCTCTTCATACAACTGACAACAACAAATGACCTTTAACTTTTCAAAAAGAAAATTATGAAGAGAAATATTTCTTCAGTTGCCTCTATTAATTGAAGTATTGGAATTCATATTAAGAACAAGTAATGCAAGACTTGAGCAGTGAGTGCTCCATTTCATATCTTTTGATGAAACTGGCTATAGCATCTCTAAAATATATTGCTAGGTATCATAAATGTTTCCTCAGTCACTCACTTTCCCTTCTCAAGAGATGTAACCACTACTGCTATCAAGATACCAAATAAATCCAAACTAACATCTTCTGACTATGAAAGTGCACCAGGTCAAGTTAAGACGATGCTGGACTGAAATAAAATTACTTGCAACAGATTGTCAAGAAATGGACTGCGCTTGACACAGCTAACTCAGAGTCAATGATTTCCTACTGTTAGGGTACAAACTGTTGATTAGAAAGTTTATTAAAACATAAATCTTCAAAGAACAGCTCACAACTGACCAGCCTCTTGCTACAGACTTTTACCACAAGCAAAAGAGAGTATTCCCAGGATTACTATATAATCATAGAATCACAATGAACAGTACTTTCAACCTTGCAGACTTCTGAAAATTTAAATAAATACAGTATTTTATAATATTACTAAATGTATTTAAAGGAACAGTTTGGTCTATATTACTGTGTAAATTGCTTTGGGGTTTCCAGATTTGATAATTGCCAACATAATTCTTCAGAATGCATGATGAATCAGTTTCAACTGAGTATGTTTCATAGCTTTCAAAAGCTGGACCTAGAAAAAAGCCATAAACAAACTCCAGATAGACAGCTTTGAAAAATTTCTGCCTCACCCAGTGATTAAAAACCGGGATAAAGGTTTACTTTGTAATGATGAAGTACTTTATTTTTAATGAATAAAAATCTGTTCTGAAGGATTTTACCTGTTCTAAGATTTATGAATAAAACTGGTGACTAGTTATTGATAAATTTCAACAACAGTACGAAAAAAAACCTAAACAAACCAAACCCAAACCTAAACAAAAAAAGACAGGAAAGAATGGAGACTAAATAAATAAATAAATAAATTTTAAAAGGATTCAAAAATTAGCAACTCAATGAATTCTACCTTCTCATTTTAAGTCTTCTTGATCTTAACCGGCTGGCAAAACTGCAGGTGCTACTCCCATGAGGTTGGCTCTGTATTTCACTCCCTGACAGCCTTCTCATCCTTTTAATGTCTGCAATGTCAGAAGTTACGATTTGAGCAATGCCAGCTGGATTTAATTTCTCTGCTCCAAACTGTAAACTGCTATTGATACATTTTGTGTACGCACAATGTTTTCTTCCTTTCTCTGTTTCTTTTTTGTTAATTTCATTTTTGCACTTCAGGGTGCATAGATTTTTGCACATTTCTTTTCTTTCCTTTACAATCCCAAACTATTTCTTGGTATCTGTTCACTGATTTACAACTTGTCTCTTAACTTCTTCTTTCTCTGTCATGTGTCTTCCAAGTCTGTGTCCCTCAGATCTTATCCACCTTAAACTTAAAGCTAGACGAAGACAGACAGGAAGCTGACCGGAAAAGAAATTCTAAGCTAAAACACACACAAGAGGACAAAATTTAAATATGAATACAAAAGTAGCAGCTGTGCATAGCAGCAGAATATGAGAGCAACATGTAATAATTAAATTTTTTCACACTGGCATATACCTTACATAAGAAACACTAGAATCCCACTTGCTTTCTTATGGAAAATAAGAAGATATTATTTTACAGCTTATACATAAAGTGAGATTGAAGAGAAAATAATTTAAAATATTATTTTAAGTTGACAAATAGCAAAACAAAATCTGTATTTTTAAAAATATAGAAACAGGATTACAGCTTCCAGGACTGCATAGAAAATTAGCTGCATGTGTATAACATTATTTTTCCCTGATTTAAACATTATCTTTACACTGAATATATCTAAATTGGGAAACTGAGTATTTATTCCAATCATATCGCAATTATGCTTTCAAGGTAAGTGGAGTGGAATGCAATTAATTGAGCCATTGCTGAAGTTCATTGACTAGCTTAGTAAGCGAATCTGATCTTGGAATGGACTAGATATTAACATGCAGTACAAAGTAACCAGCTTGCAAACTTAATTGCTATGAACTCCTACATAAGAAGTAAGCTTCAAATGAACTTGCATTCAGAAAGCAATTGTAAAGGTAAGGGCAAAGGAAATCAATTAATAACTGAAATATAGTGTTCACATAGACATCTTAAATACTTCGAAGTTATACTAAGCCCACTATAATGAAATATAGCTATAATATTATAGTGGTTGGGGTTATTTAGTTTTTATTTTGCCCTTCTGGCATTGTTGCTTAATGCATTACTGCTTGATTTATCTATTTCTTAACACTCTAGTAAAATAGATACTCTAAGAAATACCTGGGAAAAAAAAAAAGAGATATGAGGAATATTTGGTAAACACTAATATTATTTAGGATCAGCAGCACTTTTTTTTTTTTTTCCCTGCAGAGCGGAATAGATTCCATATTACTGTTTTATTGCCTCTGTGTGGTCTAGGTATGGCATTTTACAAAAACTTTCCTTAGCAGAACTTATTTGAAAATTTAGCAATGTGTTATTGTTGACTACCGAATTTGCATATGCAGATTTTCTCTCTGGAAAGAATCTATTAAGTCTGCAGTGTAGCATTTTGGGGTTTGTTTTTTGGTTGTTTTTTTTTTTTTTTTTGTAATTACTAAATATGCTACTGTTTGGCTACAGACCTTTCTAAATACATTTTCTAGTCTGTTATTAAAAATAAAATTTTAAAAGGAGCTATTAATATTCTTGGAATCATCAGTAGGACATGAGAGCAATATATACTATGGTTATTGGACTTATTTTCTTTTGTACAGTGTTCCATAACATAGAGATTTTTTACTTGTCTCTCTACTGAAGGCATAAATCCTCATTCAACAAGAGGCAAAAAGGTAATGTTGTTGTTACTGCTGTTGAACAACTGATCAAATTAATGCATTTTTTCCTCATTTTATGCCATTTTCAGGTCAGAAATGAGGCTAACTGTCCATGTGACTTTTTTAGCTTATAACTGGGCTAAAAAATGAATTACTTTTCATAAGAAAAGCAATGTGTCTCCTCAACTTGGTATTCTGCTCCATGATAAGCCATGTAAAATCTAGTACTGAACAATAATTGATTAACATTTAATAGCTTGACCTCTTGTGTAACCGTAGTATAATAACTGGCTTGTGCAAAATATTGTTACAGGTGTATTTCCTTCCTAACAGATTGAAACCAAAATATATAGACAATAACCTTTTATTGTTCTGAAATTCAATATTTACAAGGTGTTGGAAAAAGAACAATAATGGGATGTAAGGCTGTCAAGACTCCACCACACAGTCAACCCTGAAAATAAGAAAAAAACTAGATGATCTTAAGGTCCTTTCTAACCCTAACCATTCTATGATTCTATGAAATAAAAATATAATTCGATAGTTGTTAAACATGTGGAAAGAAGTAAGAATTTGGGATTTACTTCTCTCACATGCAGACTTTATGAGCAAGTAGGAAGAATACGTAAACAATGCCAGGACAGATTTAGTATTCAGGGAGAATTACTTATTTCTTACGTTAAAATTTTATTGTATGATAAATTATTGTTTTAAAAAAGCACACAGTTTTCATTTACAACCATCAGAAATTCTTACACTCACTCTGTCCTCTAAACAAGCTGCTCAACTATTTCTTCCACAACCTCTCAAATCTCTTCACTTTGCCACTATGTTCTACATGAGACTTGCTAATAGTAAACCCCCTTTCTACCCAGTCTTGTCAGAAAAATTATACCTACCACAGCAACAGTGGACTTGATTAGTAGGCATTCTTGCATGACTGAGAAAAAAGATCAGATTTACAAACATAAAAGAAGGTGTGGTACAGAGTTGGCAGAAGCCAACAAAGAACTGTCAGAGTAGAGGATTATGAACAAATACACCTTCTTCCTAAAAATAGCTCTGAAACATAGCTGTTTGCACAAATTCAGGTGTAATAATGGCAGTGTTTGCAGTTACATGGTGCAATCTTCAGGATTGTTATATTTGTCCAGCTCTTTAGTAGAAAAAATTGAAAACCTTTTTGAGGTGAAGTCACAAGCCCTGCTAAGGTTGGCAGAAATGTGCAATGTGTAAAGAAAGCTTGAGAAAGCAAAACTGCAAATGTTCAGTTCAGAAAATAGTTGTAGGTAAAGTTACTAAATTATTTGCCATGCCAAATCCTTATCTTTCTGTTATTAGCATTCAGCATCTGGAAATTAACAACCCCCACTCCCAGTTTCTATGAGAAGCCTTTACCGATGACTTTTGGGGAGCATTATGTAACTTCTACTTGAATTTACTGTTACAGCTTTAACTGTTAAATGTTCCACAGCAAAAGAACTCTAATGTTTCCTCTTCAAAACTGACATATTTTGTCAGCCCAATTGTGCTTAAAAGATACCTGTTCAACAGAGGATATTTAAAGCTTATGGCAACAATCAACATCTGTGGGAACTGCTTAACCACAGAAATCATTTTTGGAAGTTCAAAGAGATCATACATAGACAGAGGAAGGTATTCTTAATTATTCTTTTTCATTTAACATACGTGCTGCTTGTCTAGCTTCTCTGACAGAAAAGATTAAAAAATAAAAGTAGCTTTATTACCAAAATCTGTTTAAACTGATCTTAAATGGGGTTTACAGCATATAGATTACAGCATACAGATTGGAGTAATTAATTGCTGTTAAGGAAACCCAGTTGAAATTACTGTCTCCTGGTTTATAAAGTACAGATGTCATATTTCCAATATGGCCACAGAACAAAATATACCACTTTCTTTAAGGCTGAAATTAAAAATATTTTGTTTTGTAAAAATATTATGACTCACAGATCACTCAAGCAAAAGAAAACAAAAACAGACGGAAAGATTGCTGTTGTCAAAAGCCTTTAAACTGTTCAAAGCTTGTTCTTTTGCAGCCCTGGTGTCTTTTTTTGCTCTGTTCTCAAGGTACTATAAAGTTAGTATAAGTTCAGTGACAAAGAAATGGTAATTCATGTGCTTTCTCACAAAAAAAACCCAAACATACCAAACACTTTAAGTGATATGCAACTGGTAAATTGTAATCAAGCCAGAAAATATGTCATAATTTTAGTCATAATGTCCAACATGAAAATTTAGCAATTTAGTTTCATATGAAGGATAGAAAATTCTAGTGGTAGAAGTCAAAATACCACATGATCTGCTCATCTGATGAGCTTTACAAACATGCAAGAACAGTATTTCATTTGCCTTACTACACACCTCCAAGTCTAATCTATGGCAACAATTACATTTGCTATACCTAAAGTATTTTTGGTACAGCTTTAAAGATTAAATATGCTTAGAGAGATTCTGATGATACTTATGTCTAATTAGAACAAAAGCAATCCGTTTTGCTGTTTCAGGACTTGTCCTCTTTGAGGCTAGAATAGCTGGCTATTGCAACCTCTGGCTGCAATATAGTCTAAAAACTATCCCTCAAGTGACAGAGAGGGCTAAGGGCAAAAGTCAGCTATGTTTTAAGCCTGTAACCTCTTATTTATGTTTTTGTCTCTATCTCCAGTTTTACAATCTCAAACATTTCCTTTTAAGGTTACTACAATAAATGTATCTGCAGTTCATGCCAGTGTAATATTCATAATGGATTTGTGTTCACCTCACAGACCTAGGTATTCCTTCAAAGAGACTACCCAAGTTGCACTGGAAATGACAAACCTCAAGGATCCTAGATATTAGGGGCTGCAAAGCTGGTTTGAGAACTGGCATTACTGAATGCTAGAAAAAGGACAAAAACCCCACCACCCTGGTCATCACCCTTCCTGTGGTCTTTCTTACAAAAAGGCAGGCTGCAGCTAGACCTCCCATTGCTCTGGAATGAAGCTATTAGTGTTACTGTTACTGAAGCTTTTGGTTAGATTATACATACATATGCATCCCAAAGAGGCACTATTTACCTTCCAGTGTCCTCCTAATAAAATAGGTATTGCCACACTGTCCAGACTACAGTGTATGGGAATAAGTGACAACCATTATCAGGGTATTGTGGTAAGAAACATGTTAAAGACAAAAAGGGAAAGATAGTGACACATCTGCTATGTGAAAGTTAAAAATGAGAAAAAAAACCAAAAAGCTGGGGAAGAGGAGACATGACAGAACAACTTGAAGTTCTCCAGTCTGATCTCGTGATCTCATGACCTGTTGTAAAAAATATATGGTACCAGAGCAAAAAAAGAATTAAGAAAAAGTAAATAATATTGTACTTACAAGATTTGTCTAATATTGCATCCAGATTAGGGAGTTACAGGTTCTTAGTATCTTAAAGAAAAAAAAAAAAATGCCAGGCCTAATCCAGTATTTCAGTTTTAAAAAAGAAAAGGAATACAGAGAAACCAATGTAAGCATATGAATTTTAATTCTAGAGTCCTCATGAGGGTAGCTCTCAAATACATCTCAACACAGATGGAGAGATAGAATGCTGATGAATAATACATATATTTTCCAGCTTCAAGTAAATCATTTATCCCTGCAATTACAAGTCAGTGAAGCTATTGAATGATTTTCTAACATGTAATTCTTGACATATTTTTGGGGGGATTAAGAGAAGCACATTGACCTTATTCTGTATTAAACAATTGCTAATGCAATCACTTAATTTTGCAATTTAGTTAATATAGAAACAAATAATAATTGGATATTCTGTAATGTATAATTGTTGTCATTCACTCAATTTTTACAAAGATTATTTAAATAAGAAATTAATTTATTTAAATTGCAATTATGTGCTGGGATAAAAATGTGAGTAAAAAGTTAATGATAAAATTCAGGTTTATTTCTTTTTTGTGATTGCATGTAGAGAAAACAATCTTTCCATATGCATCACAGGTTGCAAACCAGCTTGCTTCCATTAAGGTGCAGTAAAGAAATAAAAAATAATCTTCCTGTCTAATATTAATCTTTAGCAAGATTTAAAATCTATCCGTTTTGAGGAAAAAAGAAAATATATACTTGTCCTTAACTTCACTCCTACAGAAACTGGTTTTATTCTACACATCCACACTATGTGCCCCTAAGCATAGTTGACAACCAGATAGCTGTACATACTGTAAAGTGAGATAAGTGATTTCTGGTTAGTAAATACTGAATCATTATTCAATCTATTTTATATATTTAAAACCTCATTTTTATAACAACTAACAGCCTTCTAGACAAAAGAAAATACTTAGCACTGCTAAGCAAGCCAAAACTTTAACACTGGCACAGGAAGAGTAAAATAAACTAAAAAAAATTGCAAAATCTTAGTATTACTGTCAAATAAACTATAGATTCTTAAGCACAATTGCACATATGCAATTGTGAGCTTGATTTCTATCTGTGACATTTTGGGAAAAGATGATCCATTACCAGAGAGGAGGATTTTTAAAACCCATTTTGTATTGAGCCTTTTTTTTTTTTTTTTTTTTTTTTTTTTT